>SNQJ01S0047968.1:76975-87384 GCA_010110895.2 Picea sitchensis
GAGAGAGAGAGAGAGAGAGAGAGAGAGAGAGAGAGAGAGAGAATAAAACTTCCCAAATATTGCACAATTAATTTATTGCAAATCTGGCCTTAAGATTCATCTCGAGTCTTGGACCTAGGGTTCCTTGGCATATTTCCAAAAATATCCTGGAACATCTTGAGGTATAACATCTGAAATGGCACCATTTTCGGGGACGTAAGTTGAATAAATCTTCCCTAGGGATACAACATTGTAAGTTATGAGACTTGATGGTGAATAGGCCTCAGGAACTTGGTTGTTAATTTTTCACTTGGCGACTCCACAGAAGGACAATATGGCCTATGCAAGAAGACATACCATAATCCATCCCAATTTTGATCATGTCTTGATATATTCATATTCATAAAATCTTGTGACCTGGAGGAATATCAGAGAGCGTCATACCTCCTTTTTCTTAGGTAACCCTTATCTAGAAATCTCTCCTTCTGTTTTTCATCAAAATGATGAATCTATAGATGTGATAGATATACCTGAAGATTCACTTTATGTTGCAAAATTTCCTCCATAACTGTTAATAGACATCCATAATTCTCCTTTATAATTTAGACAATAAGTCAGTTCTTCCCATCGACCCTTCTTGAAAATTCCTATCCCACCTTTGTCCTTTGAACCCCATAACATAATTTTACAAAATATCATGGCTAGATTAGGTGGAGGAAGAAGTGGGGGAAATCAAACTCCTCCCCCACCCCCTATAAATCCTTGGGTTACTTCTAGATTCGACCCACTAAATCTCCCCCAAATTACCCATGACCTCCCTGAGAATTACATGAAATATCTGCCAAAATTTGATGGAGATAAAACTCACTCAGTTGAAGCACATATGAGTGCTTTCCACGACTTTACATATGACTAGCTTGTAGAGAATGATGACGTCTTCATGAGGCTATTTGTCTAAAATCTAGGGGGATATGTTAGAAAATGGTTTAGAGAGCTACCTGTTGCTTCAATTGATAGTTGGCCAACTCTAGAAGATTCCTTTATGAGACAATGGGGTGAGAAAAGGGATAGCCTATACTACCTGAATGAATTTGTCTCACTCAAGAAAAGATCCAATGAAACTGTCAATTATTTCAATAGGAGGTTTAATAAGATCTATAACAAGATCCTTGCAAATATAAAGCCTACACAATCAATAGCTAAAGTGACCTACGTTGGGGCATTTGGTGCTGATTTTTCCATGAATTTGAGAGAAATAAGATCCCCGAACCTACTAGTAATGCAAGAGGATTCAATATAAATAGATGTAAACATGATTGCATCAGGGAAGATGAAGAAAAAATAGGATCAAGAAGAAAAGAAAAAGGTCATGAAAGACTGTGGTACTTCTGATCTAAGTAGAGAACCCCAAGAAGTAAAGATGGATGTGATGTCTAGATTGATCAGGAATCCAATAAAAAAAATGTACATATTTGAGATAGAGAATAGCAATACAAACACATGCCCCCCCCCCACCAAGAAGGAGACACATCCCATTCAAKTCAAAATACCTCCTAATCCGCAACTCATGAGAAGGGAGAGAAGAAATGAGGAACATCCCATTCAACCTCCTGTAAAAACCAACAATGATAAYAAATTTATTGAAGAAGTAGTGGATGAGAGATATGATGAATACAAAGAAGAAATACACCTAATTCAAKATGATAATCGTGCCATACATCTCACTCAAGGTGGCTATGAAGAGTCACTAAATCCTAGGAAATTGGTGCTTGATCCTGAACACAACAAAGGATATTTATCCTCAGTTCAATACAAWTTTTTTGGTGATGCAATATAGACTGAGATGCATAAGAAGTATGATCTTAGGCCCCGACATAAAGTAGATGTTGCTGATAGTCAAAATCATGTTAAKAAATATCGTCCAAAGTTTTCCAAAGATAAASCTAAAGAGGTTCTAGACATCCCTAAGGTAGTTGAAGTTTTGGAGCCTGTAAAAAAGGAAAAAGAAAATAAAGAACTTGAGGAATTGGTTTCACCTTTAAATTTTGAACATGAATTATACAAGATCAATATTCATGTGCCTTTGCTGGGGCTGGCTAAAAACCCGTCATATAATAAATAGATTGAGAAAATGATGCAGGGGAAGGGATCAACAAATCCTCTAGATACTTTGAATGTACAACATGAGTCCCCTAGCATAGTTTTTGGTCCGTATATTGATGACAAAGAAGAATCTGTGGCACCCTTCTACGTGACCTTAAATATTCATGATAAAATGTTGGACAATTGTATTCTTGATTCTGGAGAATCACACAATCTTATGCCCAAAATAGTCATGGAAAAGTTGGGGTTGGAAATAACAAGGCCATATCATGATCTATGTTCATTTGATGCAAAAAAAGTGAAGTGTTATGGGATGATTAAAGACATGGTTGTCACCCTGGGCCAACTACATGTTAAGATCATTATGATGGATGTGGTGGTGTCTGATGTACCAACCAATTATGGCATGTTGCTGCCCAGAACATGTGCACGAAAATTGGAAGGAACTATGAATATGGATATGACTTATGCCACTGTACCAATTTTTGGAGGAGAACTCAGAAGGTTGTACCGAGGGACAAAGTTTTCTTATGTGGTTAGTGATCAGAACAACCCTTTGAATCATCCCATATATGTTGTTGATGAATATATGGGATGTTGTATCCTATCTGTAAATGAAGAGTATAATGAAACCCCAATTCCTATAGATCCTTTTATAAGCCCTGTGGAAGAAGTGGATGGTGTATGGAAAATGTCTTTTGATGGTGCATAGTCAAAAGAAGGGGTTGGGGCGGACTTAGTGCTCATCTCCCCAACTAAAAAATAAATTCATTTTTCCTACATGCTTGAGTTCGAGGCCACAAATAACGTGGCTAAATATGAAGCCTTGATCTTAGGCATAGAGGCAACAAGAAAGATGAAAATTACCAAGATGATGGTATTTGGAGATTCAAATCTAGTTGTGCATCAAGTAAAAGGTTCCTATCAAACAAGGCATCCAAGAATGAGGGCATACAAAAATTAGGTATGGGATATTGTTGATAATTTTTATGTAGATTTTAATATTTCTGCTATTTTGAGAGAGTCTAATCAACCAACTGATTCCTTAGAAGTATCTTCCAGTACCTTTAAATTACCAACCACCCCTCAAATTGAATATGAGATCGATTTGAGATACAAACCTTCCATTCATGATAATATCAAATACTGGCAATTTTTTGAACATGATCAGGAGATAAAAAAAAAATTCATGGAAGTGATAGATGAGCTCACAAATACTCATATTGATTCAGATGATGAAGAAGACACTAAACAAGAGATTGGGGAGGAGGATGAAGAGATTCCTAAATTCAACAAGTACATGGTTGAGTATTAAGTCTTGCAACTTAAGAATAACTTCATTCCCAAAGGACTAGTTCAATTATAATAGTTGTTTGATAGAAATGATGTACCCAACAAACCAACCATCCTCCCCAAAGATGATAACATTGAGGAATATAGTATTGGGACTGAAAAATATCCTAAATATATTAAGTTGTCCAAAAATATTCCTTCTGATCATAGGGCCGAGTATTTGCATTTGTTTGAAGAGTACATGGATGTCTTTGCATGGTGATACAATGATTTAAAAACTTATGATACCAGTATCATCTAGCATTGAATACTCCTCAAACTTGGTACTAATCCTTTCAAGTAGAATCTCAGTGAAGTTAATCCTCTTCTTTTTCCTACCATTGATAAAGAGGTGAGGAAATTATTAAATTCCCAGATTATTATTCCATTAAGGTACTTTTAATAGGTTGCTAATTTAGTTCCAGTGAGAAACAAGAGTGGGTATATAAGGCTATGTGTGGACTATAGGAACCTGTATAAATTATCTTTAAAATATAAATACCCCCTTCCCAAGATGGATCATATATTGCATAAAGTATTAAGGGAAAACAAGATATCCATGATGGATGGTTTTTCAGGATACAACCAAGTGGCCATGCACCTAGATAATAGAGAGAACACAACCTTCACAACACCATGGGGAACTTTCATGTATGACAAAATGCCTTTTGGTATAATAAATGCAGGAGCAAATTTTTAGAGAGCTATGGACATTAATTTTGTGGGTGAGAAAGACAAGTTCATTGTCATATACCTTGATGACATGACTATTTTCTCCAAGATAAATGAAGATCACATCAAGCATTGAAGGAAAAATTTTGTGAAGTGAGGGAAGTTTGGGCTATCCTTGAACCCCAAAAAGCCTTATTTTTCTATGGAATAAGGAAAACTTCTTGGCCATATAACATCCAAAGAAAGGGTGAATATATATTCCGAAAGGGTGGAGGCAATCAAAATTTTTTCTCAACCTAGGAACAAGAAAGAAATACAATATTTCCCAGGTAAAATAGGATTTCTAAGAAGGTTTGTCCCCAATTTTGTTGAAATGGTGAATCATATTACCAACATGTTCAAAAAAGACCATGAAATCAAGTGGACAACTGAAGCCAAATAATATTTCCAATAGATCAAGGAAGCCTTGGGAGAGTGTCCATTTCTGATCATCTTGAATTATGACAAAGATTTCCTCATTTTCTCTTTTGCATCAACACATACAATAGAGGTTGTGTTGCTATAGAGAAATTGAAAAATACCAAGAGCATCCCATATCCATTTTCAGCAAGGCCCTAAGAGATGTTGAGATAAAGTATCGTAGCATGGAAAAGAAGGCTTATGCATTAGTTAAAGGATTAAAGGATTTTATAGATTATATACTGAACTTTAAGATATTGGCTTATGTACCTACTAGTACTATAAAGGACATTCTCACATAACTTGATAGTGAGGTAAGAAGAGGTAAATGGATTGCTAAGATTCAAGAGTATGATGTGTAGATCAAGCCTAAAAATATAGTAAAAGTACAAGGACTAGCCAAAATCTTGGCTGAATCTAACTGAAAAGTTTTAGTTTTGAATGCACTGTCAAAAAAACATCGTAGTGGCAGAGTCTGAAGAGGATGAAACACAAGAACCATCCTTAGAGGCAAGTGCCAATTTTTCTCAGTTTGATTGGTATAAATTCATCATCTTTTACTTGCAAAATTTCAGTTGCTCACTAGCATGGGATAAAGCTAGGGCCAGGTCTATTGAGATTAAATATGTGAAGTATTGAATTTGGAGGAAAATATGTTTTAGAAGGACCTGAGGGGAATCCTACTAAATTGCCTCACCGATGAATAAACTAAGGGAATAATCATTGAGTTTAATAAGGGTCTGTGTGGGGATCACCATGCTTAGAGAGCCACTACATACATGATCATTAGAGCTGGGTATTACTGGACATCTTTATTTTCTGATGTAAATGTCTTGGTTCGAGCATGTGTAAAATGTAAAATGTTTGCACAAAAGCAAACATTGCTACCCCTCCCACTAAAACCAATCAAAGTTGAGACACCTTTTTAGTAGTGGGGATTAGACTTCATTGGTGAGATTAATGCAAATTTAAGTGGACAACACAAATGGATTTTGACAAGCACAAATTATTTAAAAAAATGGGTAGAGGCCATACCTACAAGGGCAACCACTGATACAGTCATCATAAAGTTCCTAGAGGAAAAAATCTTGGCTAGATTTGGGTGCCCAACAAAGATCATTGCTGATAATGCTCAGGCCTTCAAATCTGCCAAATTGGTTATGTTTTGTCAGGACTATAACATATAGCTGGGACACTCTACTACTTACTATCCATAGGGAAATGGTTTGGCCGAATCTTCCAATAAGAACCTTATCAAGATTATCAAGAAAATGTTATCTCAAAACAAGAAGGCATGGGATTCCCACTTGAAATATGGTTTTTGGGCAGACAGAGTTAGCATTAAGAGGGCCATTGGAGCTTCCCCTTTTCAGCTAGTGTATGGGTTGGAAGCCATTTTCCCCATTCAACTCACCGTCTCCGTGATGAAATTACTATAAGAAGATGAGGCAGAATCAAATGACATGCAAAGAAGAATCGATCAACTGATTGAAGTTCAAAAAGTAATAGAACAATTTCAGATAAGTGTTATAACCCTAAATTTCTCTATACAAGCATACATGGCCTTTGCCCTCTTACTTGCATTTTTTTCCAAAGCACCGCTGACTAGCTCTTCTTAAAAAACCATTTTTTAGAAGATGTACGTGCCCTGCACCATTACTGCCCGTGTACATACGCTTGATGCACCACTACAACTTGCATACATACGCATGATGCACCATTAAAAACCCCGTATACTTACAAAAGTTGCAAAAAATAAAACGTTGCAAGGAATTCGTTGAAATTGACAGGCTATTGGTAGTTTCCCAACTAATCCACCTGCTATAGCCCGTCACCCAACCAAATAACCATCCTTTTTGCATATAAAATGAGTTGTTGGGGTCTAATTTCACATCTAAGCATAAGAACAATGAAACTCTTCCCGATTTCACTTCCCCTCCTTGCCCAAGATATTGCTGCCTTTTGTGAGAAATTGCCTCAGCATTCCCTCATTAGCCCCTTCCTCCATTTAACCCATTCATTTCCCTAGAAGAGATCAGAAGGTTGAGAGGAGAAGTTCACACAAGGTGCACTTGGAGCTTGGTGAAGAGGAGCCCAAACCAGGTTCGCGGAACAGTGGCCGACTTAGATTGTAAAGGTATAATCTTTGTGTTATTAATAAAAGAATTACATTTTCCTGTCGCAAATGATGGTGCCTTAAATACTTTTATTGGTTTATGATTGACATTATAACATCTAACCCTAACTTATATATGGAATAACATGCTTGTAGTTTTCCGTTTGTCAATCTTTGGATGTAGGTCAGCCCCGAGAGGAGGTGTGCATTCAGTGGAACTTCCAAGCGCGAGGAGGTTATCACTAGACGTGGGATTAGAGGTATAGTTACCCGATCTCCTTTCTCCTTTATTCTTCATATGATTTTTGGTATGTTTGGGGTTGTATAGAGAATTAATTATCTTTTATATGGTTAATTTATCTGCCTACATTCTGAACCTTGTTGTAGTTAAAAGGGAGTTTTTACCGCTAGCAGAATTGGCGACTGTACCGGGAATGCCTCTGGGGTTTTTTAGGGGATCTTGGGTTGTGTGATCGGTTTGTTTTCCTTTCAAGTTTCTCTCGATTTTTATGAGTCTGTCAAGGGATTCTGGTCACCTTCAAGTGCAATACCAGTTGTCCATGCCCTGTAAATATGTCTGATATTTTATTTTTTGGAAATATACAGAGGTGTACACACCCTGTCTTGAGTGAACCCGTGTACATATGGGATCTGCTGAGTAAACAACCCACATACATACACAGGCTGTTGATGCAACAACCCGCGTCTCTGTTTCAATAAAAAATGTGAAAAAGAGGGAGTTGGACTCTTTCCCGATTGAAGTTCAAACTTCTTGTTGGCACAGGGGCAAACCCAGGGTTCAATGCTTCAACAACACACCAAAAAACTCGTAACTACCGAACCTTTCGGAAACACCTGCGAAAGGGCCGACAGTTTCTTACATGCACCAATCCATAACACCAACTCCGCATAGGAAATGAGATCTGCGCACACCTCACTAGATCATCCTTCCCTAAGTTCGGTCCAAGCACAAAGCCCTACACAGTCTGTGCACAAAGCACTACAAATCACTTGCACTTAGCTCTGCAAGTCTCAACATACAGTATGCACAAAGCCTTCAAAAATATTTTCACTTAGCACTATGGCCTACATATCTTGCACAAAGCCCACTTAGATCTCAAAAACTTGACTCCTACTTACATCGCCTAGATACTTATTTATACATTACAAAAGGGGCCTAAAATTGGGTAAACCCATGGGCCAACATCCCATACCCATTACATAAACCGTAAACCCAAAAATCCTATAAAAGGGGGAGAGATCCCATGATCTCTGCTTCACCTGGGTGCTCCGTCTTCGACCAGCTTGTTGAAGTCCCAAAAATGGTCAAACACGAACAAGGTTCTCCAAAACTTGGTTGAGGGCCAACATTCCCCCAAAACTCACCTGTGACTCATCCCGAGTCACTCTGATCTGGGAAACTCTACTTCGAAGGCCTCGATATTGGCTCGATCTTCCTTGACTTACTTCTTCGCCAGAGCCTCCTAGTCAGTTAACTTCTGAATGAATTTCTCGGTGACAGGCCCTTCCAAGCGTTGTTCTACCGTCGTGACCACTTGTTCCAGCTGTGCACCTTGTCCCTCGATCTCTTCAAAAAGTGTGCAGGCTTCGTCCTACACCGGATCGAGTCTATGGGTCACTTCCATGACTCTACTCTGGATTGCATTGACCTATTGCTGAACTGCGTGCACCTCCTATGACATTTTCATCTTTTCTACCGCCGAAAGCTGCTTCAGCTGCACTTACACTCTCGATGCTTGTTGCTTTTCCTCCTGGAGTTGTGCCTCCAATCTCCTCAGCTCTAGGTCTTTCTCAAGGCTCTCATAGGTCTGTGCACTTTGGTCACTAATTTTATTACATTCCAAGGCCAACGCCCTGATTCTTTCTACTGCACCCCTGGCAATTTCTTCTCTCTGATCCCGCACTTCCTATGGATTTCTCGACACTACTTTCAGTTCCAGTTCTGCTACCCTTGCTTGAAGCTGCTGAATGGATTCAATGAGTTTTCCCACTTGGCTCTCAGATATTTCTTCTTCCATCTGTGCTAGGCCTGACACAGAGCGAATTTCTCTAGTTACTTCTTCTCTAACCCCAATTTTCTCTGCGAGCAACTGGTCTTTTTCTCTCTGAATCTTCTCTCTGTCCTCTTCCAACTTTTCTCGGAGGTCATCTTTCTCTTGCTGTGCAACCTGAGGTTTCTCTAAGGCTTCCTCATTATCTTTCTTCAAGGCCTATGTGGCCTGTTCTTTTTCTTCCTGTACTCGTCGAAGGCAAGCCTCTGTCACATCTGCTAATCTGCATAGTTGGACAAACTCATCTCCCACTTCTATACCTTTCGATGACAATGGCGCTATAAACACAACACGGCTTGAATAGAGGGCTTGCTGTACCCCTTTCAGCTCCATCTCGATCCTGTCATACATTGTTTCATGCTTTTCTTCATTTCGTTGCAAAGTGTCTGCAATGATGAGGTCAATATCATCCACTGTGAGCACGGTCTGTAATTGGGGCTTATTGGCCTGTGACTTCTTCTGCGCTAAGGGTTTCTTCGGAGAAACCTTTATTTTCTTTGATGTCTCAGCCTCTGTAAGGGGATCCTTAGGTGGTATCACTTCGCCCTTGTATTGCTTGTCTTCTTCCCCTTCCTCCTCTTGGTTGACTTCGTCACCTCCTACTCCTCGAGGTGAGTCAGCTGCAGTTTTCTCCGATGTGTTGTTTATTTCCCGCACTTCTTCCTTCTTCTTGGTTTTCTTAGCACTACTTGGTCCATCATATTCTTCTAGGGTGACCACAGGACTTATGATGAGGTCGGGGTCAGAGATATTTGTCTGTTCGACTGGTACAAGGAATTATGTAGGCCATTCCTTGGCTATTTCCTCCATATAGTCCTCGGTCAGTTTGTAATAGGACTGCAACTCTTCCTTGTTTTCGTCCCCATGCGCAGTGATATATACAATGTGTTTGTCTACACAAAACTTCACAAGTGGCCTGAAACTATGGAGTGTATTCAACATCATGCGAGGGAAGGACTCAATGGCCATCTTTAGCTACAAGTAATAGGTGTGGAACACCACATTTGACTACCATTGCTTCACCATGTCGCTCGAATACCATAGGGTAATGAACCTCCCAACCATGGGTTCAGACAACTCAACTTGAGGGAATGTCGCTCCCTCTGGCATCTCCCAAGCGATAAAGGAAATGAGAATCAACAACCAGCTAAAGTGAAACTCATAGCCCTGGTCCTATGCTTCGTGAAAATCTTTCTCCAACTGGTTGACGAGGTAGCTCGCCCAGTTCATCCGCATCCCTTCAACACACTTTCTTGTGAGGTCGACGATGAACCCTGTGACTTGCGTTAGTCTGTTCTTCTTGATTATATTACCAACAATCAACTGGAAATATAGGTGCACTGCGTTATATTGGATGGAGGCTACCTTGTAGCCCCACTTCCCCTTCTCCACATCGCTGTAGGTGTCCTTAATTCGCTACACCAGGGCGCGATCTGCAACCTTCCTTGGGTAGAATTTTTGAGGGTCTTTGTTACACATTATTTTTGTCATCCCTATGATCGTTAATGATGTAAACCTATCTGTTGCCTTCAGAAGGGGTCAGTGGCCTGAGTTCCTAAAGAGAGAAGGGAGAAGAACTTCTCCTGAGAAAAGAAGTTGCTTTTTCCTATGTAAAAACCTTATAAAAAGGGAAGTTCGCAGGTTGCTATATAGGCAGGGTGCGAGAATGACCCATT
>SNQJ01S0047969.1:8641-19949 GCA_010110895.2 Picea sitchensis
TGTAGAAAATATCTTGAAGAATGGTGGACAAATCCACTTGCTTGGCACTTGGAATCCCTTCTCACACTCTACCAAAGCCTTTTGTTGCTCTCTAACCCTTTCTTGCTGCTCCAACCTGTTTGCAAAATGAGAAAAAAACAAAATTAAAACCGTTTTTGAGGGTCGCGGGCTTCCTTTCTGTGGGGCATGTGTCCTAATTTCGGGACACGAATTTGAGTGGTGTCGGACACGATTTAGGTACGTGTCACGCGCTCATGACACGGATTTGACACGAATTGGACACGCGACACGGAGGGGGGTAGGGACGAATCCGGTTACATAGCCTCACATATTATGCCCAAAATGACACCCTTAGTGAATTTAATTAAAATATGCTCAATAATAATCTCGTTTTATGGGAATCGTCAGAATGCAACAGAACCAAAAACAAGTTGTGCGGAAATGATCTTGATGATGAATAAAGGTAAATACACTAAGTTGGGCCCCACAAAACTCCTCCAAACCCTCCGATCTCTCTGATGTCATAGTCTCACCCCTCTTACCTAGTTGACTCAAGCCTCCTGAAGTGAATCTCACTGCATAATAAGGGAATCCAAAGATGGGGACATTACAGTCCTCCCTGCTCGAATATTGCTTGTCCTCAAGCAATAGCTAAATCAAATTGTGTATGATCCCAGGGTCCTGTTATCCACCGAGTTGTACTAGCTGGATTTGCAGTTGAGCCGCCAAAGACTGAGCAGTCAGATGCTCAGAATTCAGTGTTCAAAAATTCAACAGGTCTATGAGACCACCTTTTTCCACATTTCCATCCCTCTGGGGCATTATAATAAATGACTTAAGCATGAAAGTTGTAAAAGTCTATTGGCCACCTATGACCTGAGCATGAGTACGTATAGTCGAGTGTTTTTTTTCACTTGTTAATTATTTCTTGCCTATTAGGCGATTAATAATTTCTAAGTTTGTTCACTCAAATCTCCTCCAAAGCTTGAGTATGTGGTGGTGGTTAGGCCTTGGCATGGTATAACCAATGTCTAGTGTCTAAATGTATATGAATTCATGTTAAGTCATGTCTATTGAGTCATATGGAAATTGCGCTAAGTCCCCCTAAGATTTTTTAAAGTTTTTAGTCAATAAAAAAATTCCCGTAAAACGGACAATTTTAATTGTAAAAGTCAATAAAGTCATAAAAGTGGCATCAGTTGTTGTTAGATAGCATCTTTGTGCTCATTTTCTAAGCCAGAGCACCTGCTAAACCCTTATCCCCCATTTGTTGAGGCACAAAAGTGATTTTAATCACTCAAAATGAACTTTTCTCTCAAAAAAGTAAAAAGGACAATTTAATTAAAGTGTTAAATTTTAGCAAACATGTCAGGGACATGTTCCCTCATGTCTGGAGTCCTTGGTCTAGTTGGCGAGTTACTCTCCTAGTGAGGGTGCCTTAGTTGAGTGACATGGCAAGTGGGAGGAGATCCCAAAGAGCCTAGGCGCACTTCCTCCATTAGTTGGCGCATCCACATAAGAGGCGTGCTAATCCCAATGAGGGAGTCACCCTCTCTTCACCTTCCACTCCTCTTCCCCTCCTCTCCCACTCCACTTCGCCTCACATCACTCCACATCACTCACCTACCACTCCACTCCCTCTCCACTCATTCCCCACTTCACTCACATGTATCCCCAGTTCACTAGTGTGCCTCTCCTCTTCCCCCATGCGCCCTCACCTTGGAGATTTCACCCGGTAAACTATAAAGCAAGCTTGACCCTCCTCCTTTGAGTCAGTTGGAGCTTGGGCAACTCGTTGCTATTGTAATATTTTCGCATTTGGAATTCAAGAGACTTTGGAGGTCAAATTGGTGACTTGGTAATGTGTGGATGCACGTAACTATGAGGTGATGTTGTTTCATATATTTTGCTTTCATATTGTGGTTAAATTGGTCTTGTAAAGGTATTGTTGCTTACTTGGATAGGAATACTAAACTTGCTTGATTAGTAATCCTTATTGTTTATCTATTAGCGAGATTTTCAATGCATCTTTCGTTTTGCTCAACTAATTGTGTATTGAAGTCTCTCTTGTAGGTGGCACCATTTTCTAACCCTCTATTTTGCAAGGATTTGAAGTGATTGATGCTATACTTGGAGATTAGGAGGATCTAGGTTGGTGCTTCTATTCTTTCAAGACATTTAAAGAAGATCCCTCTACATTTCACCAAAGAAGGACCCCATCGCCCAAAGATACTCCAAACACAAGCTTGTTTTTTTCTCCTCTCTCTTTAATTTCTAAAAGAAAATCATTTGCTTACTTTCTTGCATGCTATCATAGATCTAGGTTTGTTTTTCAAAGTTAAATTTAGTTTCTATTGTTGCATGCAAATAGGATTTAGATCTAAGTTATTTCTCTTTTCAATCAACAGAATAGATCTAAGTACCTTTCTTGCAATTTTCTAAAATTTATCTCTCAATCTTAAGATAGAAAGTTGCTTCTTTTTTTGCATTTAAAATCTAGCTAATTACGAGTCTTATGTTTGTTGTTTTGGGACAGCCAACAAAAACACTTAAGAGAGCTTAGTTTAGCTTCATCTAAAGCCTCTAAAAATGCCTAAAAAGTAGCATTCTTGCATGAGAAAATATCAAGAAAATTTGGTTAAGTTTATTTGTTTTATTTTAGTTTCTTAAAGTGTTTTCTATCATCTTGTAATCTTTTTTTTTGCTGGTTTTTAACAGGTCCATCACAAAACAAGGGGAAACTTTGGCAAAAGTGAAACTAAACTAAAGATTTTCTACCCCAAGCTGGATGCTTTGAAGACCAAGACTTTTAGAAAGTCTTTTTTGTAATTTTTGTTAATAATTTGATCTATTCTATAAGGATCCAAAGTTCATAATAAAGGAAAAAGAGAATTCAGTTTCTCAAAGTGTAATAGGCATTAATAAAAGCAAGTCTCTAGTGCCCAGTTTCGTCATACCCTTTAGGAGGATCGGTGATGGTTGTGTGCTCTATTTCCTTATGATTTTCTTGATTTTATGCTTTAAAAACATACAATCTAAGGAAATTAACCATTCAAGCAATCACAACTTTCAATTTTACTTAAGCAAAGTAATACTTTTGCTAGTTTAGTTTTTCTTTTTGCATTTAGTAATTAGAAAACATTTCAGTTTTTCACATTTCTCTTTCAGTTTTTCTTGCTTTAAAACAAACCTTCCCCTCAGCTCCCCGGTGTATGCTCTGAACCCTTGCGAACCTAGCTCGATCCTAGGATTCATCGAAACCGGGGTTGGTCAGTGTGGAGTAGCTTTAATTAGGGAAACCTTGATAGTAGCTATCTTGATGCAAGGGAATCTGCATGCAGGGAGCGTGTGAATTTAGACGGGAACTTTGAGATCTAAGTTCTCCCCGTGTTGGACATCCGACACCTTCATTGAACTTCCTGGTGAAGCCTTGGGGTTTCGGTAAGTTCTTAGCATATTTCCAAAAAAACAGATAGCCTCTAAAGAGGCCACACATTTTCATTAATCTACCTTCAATAAAAACTTAATAAAACATGCGTTCAACAACTGCCCACGATACTTTTAAGGCACTGGTCTCATGTTTCACAACTTTTTGCTTTATGAGCAGTATTTCATTCATAATATGGTGATCGTCTAATAATTGTTTAAATACTTGCAGATATTGTATCCTTTACTTTATTGTGCATGTATCTTCTATGGTTGGACATCTTTTCTGTTATCAATGCTTATCTTGTCTATCGAATGAATGTGTTAAATTCTTTACTTTCAATGTTTTATTCTACAATAAACTCCTAGAGTGGTTTCTTTTGCTTAGATTAGCTTAAAATCCATAGTATTGTGTTAGGGACTACCCCCCTTGGCTTTGCTAGGAGTTGGCCTAGACAGAGGAGTCGAGGTTCATGTGACAACACCTTGACTCGAGACTTGCCCCCAAGGACACACTAAGTGGATAAAGGCGGCAACATGTCCCATAACCACATGTGTGACATGAAATACTCTCCCCTTAAATCATTGTCCCACAAAGTGCTCGCCAAGTAGGCCACCAGAATGCTCCTGATTAGTAGAACGATCAGGTGCACTAGATCCTCAGTCAACTCCTCAAGCATCCGCTCTACTCGTATCTCAACTCCATCAACCACTGGACTACCAAACGCTCTAATCCCTGGATCCCAAATCAAGATGTGGACTGCATTGCCCTGTAAAGTATAGTCCTACAAGATATCAATGCAAAGAATCTCCTGAAGATCCCCAACCAATAGAGCAAGTAAATACAGTATCCATCCCTCAAGGAATCTCTCATCAAAACCAGTCTCTAAACTACCACCTCCGGTAGTATCCAAATCCCCTACTATCCAAGAAGATGACCTACTCATGTACCTAATCCTCAACCAAGGAGACCCATCCTGCCACATAGCGTACTCATCTCCATCTAATCTCAAATTCCCCCAGGAATGGAAGAAACCAATCATGAACGTCCCTGAAACTCCCCTGTGCTCTAGAAGAGCACCAAACCCTGCATCAAATGACTCTGATAGTGCCATACCACATATCTCGATGCCTGCTGAACTGTAAACCTCCATCCGAAGTGTATTGATAATTATGTTGTCCTGTCCATGAGCACTAAACTCAACCTCCCTGCCAACCCACACTACTGCCTGCGGTGTCCCATACTCCAATAATATCTTGATGATGTCATCCCTACTATATAGCTCTAGTACACCAGCGTCAAGAGAATCTAGCATACTCTCCCAACTCAGTATTGAAACAAGGGTAGCTAAGGAATCAAGCCCTGACTAGTTATGTTGACACACCACACATCCCCCCATATGCCTCCTGACATCGTCCTCTAGATCCTCCGAGGAGAATCTCTCTTTGATCTACTGACGGGTCCTCAAGATCTATGTCACTGCCTACTGTGACCATACATCCTGCCAACTGACCTCATAGTCCTCATCGGAAGCATCCGTCCTACTATGCTCCTCGTCCTCATCCCGATGAGACTGTGAACCTATATCAACCTCTGAAATATCCTCTGTCCCACGGCTGAAGATACTCTCCATCATGCCCAAAGCCTCATTTGACTGTCTCGGGTAAACCTCCCCAATCCTGCTGCATGTAAAGGAGTATCCCTTGCCAAGAGGTCTCTGTCTAATAACTCTCCATGTCCCCTGCAACTAGCTATCTTCCCCAATGATGTTGTATATAATGAAAGTATCGTGGAAGGCTAACAAATATGCCTGCAACTGTATGTAGGACAGAGAAGTACCATATGTGTTGGTCAATCCCAAAGACTTGACCAAAAACTCATCCACCGGCATCCATGGTGAATAGTCGCCTGGACTCCACATCAATCTCATGCCATCATGTACAACGGTAGGTGACTCCACATACTGATGCTCAATCACACTCCCCCTATCAGCACTAAGATGACTGATGCTACTGAGAAGGTAATCTCCCAGATCCATGTGTTGTTGTAAGGGAGACAACTGCTCTCCACATAAATCTCCATGCTCTACCAAATATGTCCCCTGTATACCCATGCAAGTTCCTATATCCTCCTACATCATCATGTATCCTGATTGTACTGTTGGGTCAACCTCTACATTGATGTCAACTAGTCCTGGAACTCAAATGGGTGTGTCCTCATACCTACCCCTGCCTCTGGAATTCCCATGTGTATGTGTAGGACCAATTGTCTCAAAGCTCCTCATGAATGGTGATCCATGTGACACATGAGCATCCTCAACCGTCTCATGGTCACATCTCTCCATAATCATCAGTGGCCCTGGGTATCCTTCACGATCCTCCATCAACCGGCGCTCCTCTATCAAACCACCAACATCCTCTAGTGATGTAGCTGAAGTATATATTTGACTCCCTACTAAGATATATGTAGTGGATCCCTGACTAGCCTCCTCAAGGGGATCCTCAAATATGGACTCTGATTCTTGAAGGGTTGTATGTGTGCCTTTCAAGAATCCATGTGTGCTCACCAACTCATGAGTAAGTCAGTCCACCTCAGTCACCTCCCTCAACGCCCTATGATACATCTCGCCAACCTCCAAAAGGTAATCTCTATCCATAAGTCACTGCTGGTAGTCGGTCCTCATCACAGTCACTCTCTCCCTGAGTGTCTAGAAGTCATCAATGGCAAGCTCCTCATCCGAACTATCATGTGCCATGGTGGCCCTCCAACAATACTCTGCCACCAATGCGTGTGTATCATCAATGTGTCTAATGGATTCCATGATCATGTCCTCTCTAACCCTCAGTGGTGTTGAATTTTAATGCTTAGCTCATGCACATCTAGTTTATTTCAATTTAGCATGTACTTGAACCATAAACAATGCAGCAATACCATATACAACAGTTGCAGTAACCAAGACCATAAGAAGAATAAGCATGCACAAGAACAAGAGTTTATCCTGGGAAAACCCTTCTCAATCAAGGGAAAAACCCAGCAATCCTTTTGTTGTAGAGTCGAGAGAAGATCCCCCACACCATAAACCCTAGAGCACACAAGAGCGTGCTTCTTTGACCTAGAAACTTGCGCCTAAGAGAAGTGCGCACTTCAGCCGTACACTTAGCTTAAGAGAAGGTTAAAATGAAGTGTAAGTGAGTTAGATCCACAATGGGGATCTACTCTTATTTATACAAGACCTATCACATCAAAAGGATATGTCTATTGGCACAATAGGGCCGACCTATACAACTTAGAAATATAATTAATCTTGACACAATATTAATTATCTTTTACATGGTGGGGCCGACTTGTACCCTTTACAACACAAATTAGGGTTACAACAAATCTTACTCTCAGATAATATAGCAAGGGATCCACACATCCTCTAGTGCTCACCCACTAGGGACACGTCCACCTGTGCTCAGCCACAGGGACGTCACTCTCAACAGATCAACTCAACTAAGTCCATAGCAGTACCATCTGGAGAGCCATATCAAGTCAACTCAACTTAAGTCCATAGGAGTCTGACAGAAGACCATCTCAAGTCGTCTCAACCCAGTCCAGAGGAGCACAACAGGAGACCACACGTCATCTCTGTTAACACATAAGGCGCTGCGAACTGGAGGAAAGAGAGGGTTGTAGCTTGGATAGGTTGCAGGCACTTACATTCGAACTTATCAACATCCACAGTAGCCTCAAAGCTACCATATACTCTATGAAGTTTTTCAGACCATTTTGAAAGGCTGAGGAGAGGGTTTGGTAAAATTCTTGAAATTGGCGCTGCGAACTGATAGACAGGGGCATTGCGAACTGGCGTTGCGAACTGACAGACAGGGGCATTGCGAACTGGCGCTGCGAACTGACAGACGGGGGCACTGCAAACTCATTTCCTGTAGCAGTTGCTTCTAAATATTTGATCATAACTCTAAAACGGTGATGTGGGTTTCTCTGAAATGTTTTCTGGAGGAGAATGATAGCCTTGTTAACTTGCTGACCAAATTTCAGCCTGACCCAGTTWGGCATTTGAGAGATAAAATTAAAACACTAGTGCGTTGCAAACTCTCTGTTTTGCATAGTTGTTGGATATTTGCCTTGTTTGGAGGTTGCCACCTGTCAAGGAAGGTTCAGATGGTCTCATAAGAGTTAGTTGGACATGAGGGACATGTGTTCCATCTCCAGATCAATAAGAATGACCTGTTTCAAAAGGCATTTATCATTATAGACAAAATCCAAAAAAAATAGGATTTTGTCAGGCTTTTGTTGGAATCTTTTGTAACAAGACTCCTAAATGGAGGAGGATCCTATGTAACTCCTTGGTTTCGACCTCCTTAGGGTAGAGAGAGATTATTCACTATAAATGAAATGGTTTTTGATGAGAAAAGGGTTGGATTCAAGATCCAGGAGAGGAGAGAGTTGTAGGGGCAGTTGATCTGTGTGTGACTGTAAGCCTAAGGGCATGCTATTGTTAATACATTTCTGCCATTGAGGATTCATGCGAGTTGTCTTATCAGCATGTTATCTTTGTCTTTATTTCTCCTTCATCTCACTTGAATAAAATTGCAGACTATGAAGGTCATGGTTGCCTATGATTAGGAGATTCATGAGTTGCAAAGGATTTGCAGAGATTGCCTTTTAATTATTGTTTTGTTCAAGTATTCTTCAGTCCATTCGACAGAGAGGATCTTTGTTTTGTGAACTTTCTACTTAATGTTTTTCCTCACCATTCTTCTACCTTGATAGTATATAAGCTTTGTCTGATGTGCATTTCAAATGCCTTCAATCTGCAGGATGTTATGACTCCATGCCCATGGAATGCCTCTGCAGACAGTTTGCTGCCCTTTTTCTTTATCTTTATTGTTGATCCACCAACCATAAACTTGATTTTAATATTTACATTATGATGGGTACTAGGCTTACACCTACAGCAGTCAGGTGTGACCTCTAGTGCTAACATTTTTGGCGTCGTTGTCGAGGACGAAGTTGAATATCTTCTATGGGTTGTACGACACAGATTACTACCAGTTCTTGATGGTGAGCAAGGATTGGTGATAGACAAGACTGCAATTTTTACCATGGCGACTCCACACATTTGAAGAACTTGTTGGTGATTCAAATCGAGTTACAGGACTCCAGTGAGGAACGAGCTCAAATAGAAAATGGAAGGAAGACACAGGAAGTCCAGGTATCAAGATATTAGTTTCCTTCAAGAGCTCATATTCTTTTTTATTAGTTCTTTCTTGTCCTTTCCTTCATATATCAGGAGAATCATCCTTTTCTTTGTTTACTCTGATGACCATAAGCCCACTACTGTATATCCCTCTTTGAGAGAAGAAGATTTGCATTCTTCTTACATAGTTGATGTTGACACTAGTCCTTCATCTGAACCATATGAGAACAATGTTTGTATTCAAATCCTTCCTGAACATGATCAGTCCTGTAACCATGTAAATGATACTACTGATTCAAAACCTTCTCTGATCATAGTACCATCTTCTACCACCACTGCTGGAATTTGCAATCAATCCATTGAACCTCACTTTCAGCCTACTGATGTTTAGTCCAGAAAAAGAGAAAAAATGTTCAAACCTTTAAAGTTGTCGTCTACTCTTCATCCTTACCCTCCCATGTTTTTAGAATATCTGACTCTTTTTGTTGGAGAAGATCATATTATAGCTGAGAAACATTTGGGAGCTTTTCAGAATGTCATTGACAATTTGGAAATCATGCATGAGGATGTTGTTATGAGATTATTTGTCAAATCTTTGGTTGGAGATGTTGCTTTGTGGTTTAAAAATCTAGAGGTTGGTTCCGTTTGTTCGTGGGTTGAGTTATGTGGTGCATTTTCAAGGTACTAGGGAGAGAACAAATCTCTTGACCAATACTTAGCTGAGTTTTATGATTTGAAAAGAGGGGAAGATGAAGCTCTTGCCATTTTCAACAGGAGATTTTATAGTTTTTATCGCAACATGCCTTTAGATATCCAACCTCCTGAAGTTGTTGCTAGACTATGTTATGTAACGACTCTTCATCCATATTTTTCTCTTCTTCTCCTAGAAAGGAGGTTTGTTACCCTGCAGCAAATGTTCATTGATGCTCAAGAGGTTGAGGACAATCTCAAAGCCTGTGGAAAATTTTCAGATCAAGTTAAGAATGAGGAGTGGAATGCAGACATAGCTGATAGTGAACATGAACAAGAAGGATGCCATGAGGAGTTGGCAGAGAAGCCTATTGAGGAGCAAGATGCTGTCTCTAATTTTGTTAATTATGATATTCAGGAAGCCTTTTATTTACCTGTATATGATGAATACAATAACTATGATGAGGTTGATTTCCCAAAAATATCAGAAATATCCTTTCATCCGGAAAAGGATTCTTTTCAACAATCTTATGAAAACATTCATCCCATTTATGACAGTTATGACCTCTATCATAGGCAAATTGTGACTTAGTTGGAAGTAAGTCATTTCCCTTATGCTTTTCTTCATTTAAGATTTTGAAAGAAAAATTTGAAGTTGCTTATAGAGCAGAAAGAGTTGAGCTGCAAAATCACACAAGTTTTTTGGAACAAAAGGATAACATTATAAGTCAACAACAACTTCTCCATGTTCGTAGTGATCCTATGGTTCTATATATGGAGAATTTTATTGAGGTTGAAATGCAGATAAGGAAAATAATCAGACTGTTGTCTTTTGTTCAAAGCATGATCTTGCATTTGAAAACTTAAAACAAGAAAAATCAGCATTTGAAGAAAAAGATACAGTGAAGAAAGAAGCTTGTATGTTTCTCTATACTTGTGAACGGGAAAGAACTATAGACGCAGGATGTCCTTTCCTTTTTATAGATCAACAAGTGATATTCACACATAGGCTTCAAGATCCATTTGCATTTCTGTTGGAAACATCAGAGAAAGAGACCTTTATGAGTTACCTACAATCAGACAGTGGAACTGGTTCTTCAAAGTGGATGAGTTTTCAGATTGGATTTAATTTTCAATATGAATTTTCATTAAGCAGGGTTATGCAAGGAATCCAATCAGTAGACAAGGTCCTTAGTACTTACATGGCTGCATTGGATTTTTGATGTCACCTGATAAAGCATCTCAGAGATCAGGTTAGAAGTAGGTAGTGTACATAAATAAGCTCACTTCACGAGCTTCGCTTTCTAGCTCGGATTTGGTTCGCAATTTCCAGCTTGTTTGTTTTTCAGTTTTCAATAAACGATTAGAGGTGCTCTCAAGGCATAGACAAAGTACATATTGCAGAGATGGAATGGATAAGGCACTGGAATTGCATGTTCTTGGCATCTCACAGAGAGCATGTCATCCCCTGTGGAGCCAAATGTTAACACATAAGGCGTTGCGAACTGGACGAAAGAGAGGGTTTTAGCTTGGATAGGTTGAAGGCACTTATTATTATTGTTATATTATTCATAGGATCAATCCCCATTGTGGATTGATCATGTCAGTTATTGTATTAGGACCAAATCCCCTTTTGCGGATTGGTCAACAGACAATTGTAATAGGCAAAATAAGAAGACGGCCCCAGCAGTTATTATTGAGACCCAGAAATATAATAAAGGTGGGTTTACCCACCAAGAGTGAGAAGTTGGCCCTGCCAGTGAAGACACTTCACACGTGCCAGACTTGTATATATAGAGAGGCTAGTGCCTCACTTTAACACACAACACACTTACTCATTTCTAGGAGGCAAGTTGTGACTTACCAGTTGGAGAGAGGGAGAAGAGTGGCGCATCTTTTGGAGAGGACTTTCTGTATTGGTTTGAGTTATCTCTTGACATTGTATTGGCAATTTATGATAAGGAAGTTTTTGCTGGGTTTTCTTTCCC
>SNQJ01S0047969.1:31713-56001 GCA_010110895.2 Picea sitchensis
AAAAATAACCACTAACCTGCAAAGAACAGTCTAGATCTGCAAAACAGCTCATTGTATATTATATTTCTGCATATTAAAGAAGCAAACAGCATGCTAAAAGTACATATTTACACACAAACTAGCCTCTTTAAAACTCGTTTTCCATCCAAATCTGCAAGATTAACCTACAGACCTGCAAGTACTACGTAAAATAAATGCTGTTTATCTCTTTTAACATGGACTGATGCTTGAATCCCAAGGGTTATGGAGTTAGAGAATAAGAAAATTGCACAAGCATAGGTTAAATCTAAGTTGTACAACTCAAAAGACTAGAACAAGCAAACTAATTCATCCAGAATGATGAATTGGCTGCCAACAGTAATTCACCTCTATTTTCAATGCTGCAAGTACAATTTTAAGAGCTCCGAGCTACATACACAAAGAAGCTAAAGGGTATTGGATACTTCCTAGCTACTTTACCAATGTATAGAACCATGATACAATCAAAGCTTCTCCACAAAAGCGACCTTCAATCTCTCACCCAAAAGATGCACTCGCTCACTCTCTAGCTTAAAAGAATAATGGAAGAATGAGAAGAACCAAGCAAAATCACGATCCCTCTCACCACTCTCCATCTCTTATAGATAAGAATGCGAATGTACAATGATAATTTCCCTGAATAGGAAGAGTAAAGAGACCAGAAAGCACTATGGGAGCACCCTCATCCTGCCAAGAATAGAGAGATAGAGGCCGAGTTAACTTCAAGAGTGACTGTGGGAAATCACTGAGAATAGCCTCTGAGGCTAGCACACTACACCATAGACTAAGTGTGAAAGTATGAGGAGATATGCATGTGACAGTCTCTTCAAGTGAGGCATGCTTCTTATAAGAATTCCTCGACCACGCATGAGATCAAAGTCAAGTGAACTCTAACTCCAATCAAGGTGCACCTCTTCTAACGATAGATAAAAATAAGACAACATCGAGAATAGAGTACATGCAACCTTCCTTCTCAAGTGTGCCCTACTCCAAGAGAATAACTCCAAAATAGCACAAAAGCCTCCTTTAGCATGTGCATTAGTTTTAGTGATAAGAGGATAAGATATGCTTTAAAATAGAATGCATGGAGTCTCTTACCATAAGTGTGCCTTCACTCTAAGAATAAACTCACATTCCAAAACAACATTTACCCAAATAGCAAAAGGAATCTTCACCTAGAGTGTGCCCTAGTTTCTCATGGATTGGGAGATAAGATAAGATTGAATATAGTCAAAATAAGTCATCACCATGAGTGCGCCATCACTCCAAGCATAATAGATTCTCCACAAAGTAATTTACCAAATATAACACATAAAGATCTCCTCATGGATCCATTGGGGCACATCAACCTCATCATTCCACTTCCACCAAATTGAAATCAACCACCATGAACCAGCTAAACTACACCGAAATCAAAACCAAGTTCACTAAATCACCAAATGTCACTATGTTCCTTTCCCACATATCAGTGGTCTAAAAATAGTAGTGAACTACAAAAATATAGGAACTGAAGTTAAATCTACAAACCAAATCCTAACACTACCACGGACAGCTCACATGCATGCCTACCATGAGCAAGCCATGCTAAAAATAGAAATTTACAAAAAATAGTAAATTTTTCAATTCAACCTGGAATACCAAAATATTGCATGTGGGAACACTCACTAATAATAATAATCTAATTTAAGGTCATAGCCTAGCCAGAACCCCTTGTTTGTGGGACAAGGGACCCCCTCTGCATAGCAATTTCATTGCTTAGTCTATGGAGGTGTACATACCCTACCTGCACTCCAGATTTGAACATGTGACCTCCAAGGAGGAAACGCGTGTTCTTAATTGTTAAGCCCACTCAAGATGTACAATAAATAGCATGTCTAACAATACATGTTACTAATAATAGAACCTTGTGTGTCACCAAAAAGCGGCCCATCAAACTCATGTGCCTCCAAAGAGCAAGAATACATTGCTTGTTTTCTAGTCCAAGCCCCCTTTCTCCACATGTTAAAAATAGCAATTCCACAAAACATCTTGCATGTCAGTGAGAATAGTCCCAATAGATTTGCATGATCGTAAAGAATAAGAATATATTGTTGGATCTGACATGCAAGCTCTATAGCACCTCCTGCTAAACATAGCAGTGTCCAAAAACATCTTGCATGTCGCCAAAAGTGATCTCACTTGACTCATATGGTAGCGAGGAACATGGATATAGGGTATTTATCAATGTTCCACCAAGACTCCGGGACGGGGGGACGCGGGTGCAGGGGGACGCACAAGGGGGACGTGTGGGAGTACCCCCAAATTTTAGGGATTTTTGGGAAATGGGGGACGGGGGGACGTCACATATATAATATAAAAAACATAAATAAAAATAATAATGATAAATCTCAACAATAACATATGATGCAGAAGATAGAAAGATTAGAGGAAAGAAAGCCAAAGTTAATTTGCCGATGATTTGCCGCCTCCCAAGAAGAATAAGGTGGTAAAGAATCCGAGGACAAGATGGCAGAGGGTTCGCCCATAAAGATATACACTCACTTGCCACAATGTTACGGCAAGATCAGATATCATTCAGGGTCAGAAATCCAATCGCTTAGCTACTGCAAAATTTGCACTTAGCACTACTATTGAGGGCGATGGAGCTGATTTCATGGATGTGCCAACACTATTGATAATGGGTATTTATGATGGCAGTCATCAGGATGGTAACTCATTGCTTGACTGCAAGTTCCATTGATATCAACACATCCAGTTGATATCAGTCCCTAATATAAGATATAGAAGAGAGCAGAAGCAAACCAGTATGAGTCCATGGCCGGTTCCTCCTTGGGTACATTGGTTATGGTTTCTATTATTTAAATTGCTTATTCCATGGTTCACCAACCAATGGGGTTATCCTAGCCTAAGTTAATCACCAATAATAAAAAATATTTTATAATTAAAAATTTATAATTATAATTCAATTTAATTGAATATTCTTATGCAATATAAATTTATTTTGTTAATGTTTTTAAAAATTTATAATATGCATAAGTTATATATGTTTTTAATTTTTAATTTGTTATATATATATATATATATATATATATATATATGTAACAAATAAAATTAATTATATATATATATATATATATATGTTTTAATTTTATTTGTTTTTTTTAGTCTTACCTAGAAAGAAAGTGGGACCGAGGGAATTCCCCTTTTTTTTCAAGGGACGATCTAGGAGTCCCCTTTCAAGAGGTGGGGTTGTCCCAGCACAGAGATCGTCCCCAGCACTTGGGGAGTCAAAAAAAATTGGGGGGACTTCCAGGAGTCCCCCTTTTTTGGGGGGACGTCTAGGAGTCCCCCTTTCAAGGGGGGACGTCCAGGAGTCCCCCTTTTGGGGAATCTCGTCCCCCACCTTGGGGAGTGGCGTCCCCCCAAGTCCCCCCGCGTCCCCCCAAAAAGGGGACGTGGGGAAACGTCCCCCCTGGAGTCCCCCCGTCCCGGGGACGTGGGGAACGCGTCCCCTACGCTGGGGGACGCATCCCCGTGGAACACTGGTATTTATCTAAAAGTCCCTTAAGGTAGCTACAGCAATTTTCCTGGGGACCAACAATCTAAAACAAACTCTAACAAAGGAAATCTCAACACTACTATTGAAATGTTCGACAACCCAAAGGCATTCAAACAAAAAATTATATACTTTTAGAAAGGCTTCAAACTAAATGAACCAGCTACCTATTGCCTGTAAAGACAGTATGCAAGTCACCTTGGAATACAATTAACTAAACCATTTAGCCCAAACAACTGTACTTTTTTACAACTTAGAACAGTTTTGCTTAACAATTTTATCCTAAGAATGTAACTTATGATGTTAGTGAAGTCCGTAATTAAAGACAGGAAGTACACTCACTTGTGGAAAAATCGGAAGCTCATCCTCCCACATACAAGGCAAAGGCCCATCTGAGCCACCTTCAAAGGCTCGCAACTCATCTTCAAAAGAATCTCTGCACAGCATTTCTCAGCTATCAGCACTCTCTAAAACCAATGAGTTTTACAGGATGGAAACATAGAAAATAAACAAAGTTATAACACAAGTCAAAGTGCAGGAAACAGTTCAGTTTAATTAATCTGGTATAGCCTGCCACATAACACATCGAAATGTGAATTCTTATCTTGTCTCTGTTTGCAATTAAATGCAACATCGAACGTCAATAATGTCATAACAAACCTTCCAGGAGTCCAAGGACCAAGAGATGCATCTCTGTGATCTAACAGTTGTCTCAAACTTGAGCTCTCTTCACAACTTGAGGGATCCCTTGTATTCAGCAAAGACCAATACCAAATCAGGGTCATCATGCACAGAAGTGAAAAGAAATGATAGAATACAACATCCAAAAAAGTATGTTTGCCCCGACCTCATGAGTGGTATATTTCTAGCTTATAAATTGTTGAATACTCTTTTAACAATCTTTCTTGAAAATTTAAACAGAGAAAACATATACCTAAATGGGGTAGTACAAACACGAAGTAGTTGAGAATGATCACTTTTGTATGTAGAGGGGTTGGGAAGAGCTTGATATGCTATTAGTGTTCTAACAGTGAAGAGGTCCAAAGCTGGCTTCGAAACTTGTAACTGTTTCATTGTAAGTGATGAAATGTAAGCTAATGCTCTGCAAACAGTCAAAACAATCCCGTCACGGAACAACAAATATAAAATTAAAAAGGTATAAGTGACATTAGTTAATTAATCATTACAGCATAACATTACCGCATGAAACACAAACTCATTAATAAATAAATTGCAGATCTACTTACCCACTAAGATATCCAAGAACAGGTTGTAATAAAATTCCTTCATTCTTGGAAGTCATGTTAGGAATAACATAGCATTTCACGAATGCGGTTAGAGCTTCAACTGCAGCAGACCAGCCACTGAAAACAAAACATCAAAACCATCTATGTACAAAGTGTTTCCTCTCAAATCTAAACATAAGGAAAATGAATAGATACACAGCTTATAGTTATATTCCAGAAACAGATTTTAGAATTTGCATATTTTTATCATGAATTGCACATCTTTCAATGTATTAATTGGATTCCCAATCTTTAGTTGATATATCTACACATATCATCCCAATGTAAACTCTGGCTCTTTTCTACGCAATCAAGTAAATACAATTCTGTTCTAGTTCTGCTCAAAGTAATCCTCCACGTTACTGAACAATGTCCTGAAATCTCTCCATCTGTCCTTGTTATCAAAATGTTTAAGTAAGATATATATCAATTCTCTAACTCTGATGCCGACTAGGGTGTTGCACTTCCACTATAATAATGTCTTGAAATCTCTCCGTCTGTCCTTGTTATCAAAATGTTTAACTAAGATATATATCAGTTTTCTAACTCTGATGCCGACTAGGGTGTTGCACTTCCACTACAATCTTAGCCCTAGCCACTCTCTGGGATCCTTATCAGGGTCAGCACTGGCACATTCATAGTTTTTGACAGGGATGGCAACTCCTCTTCTGACTCTGACATGAACTAGGGTGTTGCTCTGACTTGAACTTGACATTCACTCAATACTTGGTCAATTTCTCTTGTTGCAGGTGTTGAGATTTATAAGGGTCAACGAAAGAATCAGTGGAACCAAATCTCACCCATATTCTTAAATAGACTCCTCACAAGTGCACTAGAGAGAGATAGGTCTAATGTTCTTGAGAGAGAGTGCAAAAAGCCAAGCACAAGTGCGACTAAGATAATTATGCCAATCACAAGAGAGAATGCCAAAATCAGGTGCCCTTAGGCTTATAACATTTTGTGTTTCAAATCTAGAGGATCACAAGATGAAATGATACAAATGAGAGCTTTAGTTGTGTATATATATACAACTCAAGTGAGGCATCCTTCCAAGAGGAGAAGCTGTCCCTTCAAGAGGGGGTCACAGGCCCACGAAACAAGGGCACACACCCCAAGAGGGTTATTAAACCTACATACCAAGTTTGACTAGGTCGGCCTTAACCATACCTAGCAATACAATAAAAGAATAAAATATGGCCTTAGCCATAATACAAGTACATAATGATACATATGATGGGCCATGTCTACATGTACAGATTACACTATCTAGGGTTTACCCTATTGGGTTCATGCCCTTTCTATCTTATTGTCTACTCTTTCTCTAGTCTAGGTTTTACATTTTGGTTTCTTGATTTTTGGAGATGCTCTCGGCACTCCTTATTGCTGTTGTTGATCGTTGTTCTTCCAAGTCCAATTGACCTGTTTTGGTCATTTGTCAAAAGTTATATAATTTCATTTCATTTCTAGAATAACATAATCTTATCAATCCTACTTATTGCAGATGACTTTTCGTCTTGTAATTAGACTTCACTTTTAATATCTGATTCCATTATCAGGACAATACTTCCCTTGAAATTCTGATTCAATGCTCTTATTTCCATTCTTGCCTTTCTCTTTTCCCTGATCTTCCACATTGCCTTATTTTATCTTCATTCTTCATGCTTCTTTGATTTCTAAAAGTCAATCTCACTGTCTATTGATCATTCTTTGCAACCGTTATTAAGAGGACATGAAAACCAACATTCACTCTCATTCTTACTTCCTTACAGGGAAGATCAAATTTTCAGTAAATGGTACACAACTTTCAATAAAATTCAAAAGGTGTTACAAACTTAAAATGTTTTCTGTACATTCACGAGCATTTTGGATTCCTCGTTCATAACCATAAGGTTGTTATTTTTCTAAACACCTATCATTAACTTAATTGTTAACATTACCAACATATATTCGACATCCAACTAAGTTGCACAGATTACAAATATGAGTATGGATATGGATACTAGTAAAATTACAACAGATTTTTAGAACAGCCCGGATACAACATGGAAGGGATATGGAAATCAAAATATACATATAAACATACAACAACATTGTTAGAATCTCTACTCCAGCACCTAGATACTTTACTACCTTGTGTTTTTCATTGCTGATAAATAAATTACAACACAGAATAAAATATATTGGCTGGAAATAAAACAGCGGAAGCAAAATACGGAAACAAAACTTCACACATGCACACAGAAATTTTTCCCTTCAAATCAGCTTTTCATTAATAATGACTCCAAGCTTACAAGGGCTCCCTTATTGGGAAAATGGCCCACTGAGGAAAAATACAAATACAGCAAACCTGGCAACTCAGGCCCTGAAGAAACCTTCTGCTGCACTGTCCCTAGATGGCCGTGTACAATCTGTATGCAGCCAGTCCCGCCTATGCAGTGCTTACATACGCACCCATCCAGCCTTTCCTGCGTGTACACCTGTGCCCTCTGCAGTCTTGCCGGTGCGTACGTACGCACCTTGTACGACTTGTATGACGTGTATGTACGTGCCATGTACAGCGCGTACACACGTGCCCAATACTCCTTGTACAACACATACAACTTCCTGTTGTACATCCAATCTGTCGGACTTGCAACCTGCTGCAGAACTACCCAAAAATTTGTCCTTCAATTTCTAGCTACTGGGTTTTCTCCTCCTGCTGCACCTTTGCACTTTCCTCCTTTGGACTGAATCTCTAGATGAAAGTCCTTCTTCACCTATGTTGAGATCCCCATAGTCACAGTCCTTCATGACTCAAGGACTTGAGCAAAAGTCTTTCTTTACTCCAAAGTGGATATCTTTCTCCTTCACCTAGCCTTGCTTTTATAATCTTGAGTTATGACCAAACCAAACATAACACTAATCTCCAAAGTGATTAACGGTTGAGATTAGATCTCAACTCACTTGAGATCAATGGCTAAGATTCATTTAATTCACTAATGCTAATAACTTTAGCATTTAGTTAAATTAAACTCACTTTAATAATAAAGAGCACTTTACTTTAATAATTCCTTTAATTAAAGTAAATTACTAAGGTTGAAGGCTTTGGACGACTTCTACACATCTAGATACTTAAACCTGTATAGAAGTACCTATCTGATGCTACAAACATCAACACTCCCTCTTAGTGAGGAAAGTACTTCTGGAAGAGCCACCTGGAACTGGTTGTCCCTCCAGTCCTCGCACAATGTCCCACACATCATCCTGCCCCATGACATCCCACCAAACCTATTGGTCTGCTACTTCCTGAACACTGGAAGACTCGAAATCAACGATGCTACTCATTAGTGCCATGAAGTTTGGAAACTTCCTCGAAGGCCTACTCTCCCCGAATGTGTTCCTCAGGACCTCAACATGCTCCTGAGCATCCCTCAATGTCTGCATGAACCATCTGAGTCTCCAGACAAAATTGGAAGCGGCTAACTCCTCCTCCCCACATGAAGGTCGACTCCCTGAACTAGAGGTCTTTGAATGTTAATCTCCCTTCAAAGCCTCCTCCTCCTCATCCTCTACTATTGACCTCGGTCCACACACATCTGCATGTATAAGATCCAAGATCCCCTTGGACCTACTCTTGCTACTTGGAAAAGAAGCCTTGGCATTCTTTCCAAGTACACACCCTTTGCACACGCCCTGTTGCTCAATATTGAAATTTGGAAGACCAATGACAATCTCCCTCAGAATCGGCAATGCCCTGTAATAAAGCTGCCCCATCCTCATGTGCCATAACTCACACAGGTTCTCACTGTCATGTACCAAGGCCTGAACAGGTGTAATGTTCCCAAGTGGACTTGCTTGGAACATTTGAAGTTTTGTGTTTTCTGGTTGTGGTATTTTGTCAAACAGTTTGCGGTTTGTCTTCTATGATTTGCATAGCAGTTTATTCTTATGATTTTTGCAGCAAATAAATGATTTATTTAAAGAAGCACCAATTAAACAAGTTACAAAGAGAATAACACAAGGAAATGGCCATAATACTTCAAATCTGTATTTTATTTAAATATACAAGTTGACCTCCATACAAGAGATGAACAGATCTGGAATAGATACAGAAGAATAATAACTGTGGTTGATAGCACCTTCCAGATACAATAGAGAGAAGAGACCTAGACTTCTTTGAGCCTCCAATAACTGCATGAAGAAGATCTACTGAACCATGAGTGTTTCTTTACTTCAAACTGTTGAATAACCAAGCATAGTTGCGCCCTCCCTGGCTGGTGTGCACCCTAGTATCATATATCTGTGTTCTGGCCTCCAAACTTCACAAGAGAAGCTGCAATCCTATAGATCTGAAGGATATATGTTCATGGGAAGTGATCCCTTGGAAGTGGCATGTAGATCTCAACCCTCCCACTCAATATCTCCAAAGGTAATTGCGCCCTCCTTCAAGAATTTCGCACAACTGGAAGAAATGGTGAATATGGCATGAAACCCCTCAATAGAATGATGAGAAGAGGCACCCTGGTGATTGCTAACACTTCAGAAGTGAAACCTCCTCCAGATCCAATGTCCACAAGCTTCCACGAACTCTTCTCTCATGGACAGTGCGCCCTAGCTCTGCAGAAAGACCCCAAACCTGCGCTTGCTTCCACAACCTGCTTTGAATCTGATCTGAAACATAACTAGAATGGAGAGGGAGGAATCTTTCACCTCCTTGGCCAAAAGCTTGGATCAGGAACAGAGGAATATTTCACCTCCTTGTTGATCTCTAGGGTTTATTCAGTCAAAACCCTCAAAAGCCCCAAGTACCATGGGCTTCCTAGCAAAGAAGCCATACATCACAATATCAATCAACATAATGAGAGAATAAAAGCCCCTAGCTCTCTTTTATACCTCCTTTCACCTTTTTCCATTCAAGTGACTTTTAATTCATCTTTTAATATTTCTTCATAAATCAATTTATTAATTTAATAACCCTTTTTACTCCAAAAAGTGAATAATTCGCCCTTATAACTTATCCTGCCACTGAAAGTCACTTTTGATGATTCTATCCTGTAGATATTTTTGTCCTGATTCCAATGAGCTATTACACTAAGGTGTTGCTCCAAGAAACAAGCTCCAAATAGCACCTTTAGTGTAATTAATTAAAATATGCTCAATAATAACCCAAAATTACGGAAATCATCGGAATGCAACAAAACCAAGAAAAGTTGTGTGGAATGGATCCTGATGATGAAATGTGATGAATAATGTGAGTATGGCCCCATACAACTCCTCAAAACTGTATGAGCACACTATCACTCCCAATTGGCTACTCTAGCAAGCATCCCAAACTGTAACATAAGGGAATCCAAAAATGGGGACATTACAGTCCTCCCTGCTCGAATATTGCATGTCCTCAAGCAATAGCTGAATCAAACGAGGTATGATCCCAAGGTCCCATATCCACCTGTGTGACACGAAGTACTCTCCCCTCAAAACATGGTCCCTCAAAGTGCTCGCCACGCATGCCCCCAGAATGCTCCTGATGAGTAGAACGATCATGTGCACTAGATCCTCAGTCAACTCCTCAGGAAACCGCTCTACTCGGATTTCAACTCCATCAACCACTAGGCTACCAAACACTCTAATCCCTGGATCCCAAATCAAGATGTGAACTGCAGTGCCCTGTAAAGTATAGTCACGTAAGACATCAATGCAAACAGTCTCCTAAAGATCCCCAACCAATAGAGAAAGTAAATACAGTATCCATCCCTCAAGGAATCTCTCATCAAAACCAATCTCTAAACTACCACCTCCGGTGGTATCCAGATCCCCTACTAACCAAGAAGATGATCTACTCATTTACTTGATCCTCAACCAAGGAGACCCATCCTGCCACATCGTGTCCTCTATCCATCTGATCTCAAATTCCCCCAACAATGGAAGGAACCAATCATGAACGTCCCCGAAACTCCCATGCACTCCAAATGTGCACCAAACCCTGCATCACATAACTCTAATGGTGCCATACCATGTATCTCGGTGCCTACAGAACTATAAACCTCCGACCGAAGACTACGGATGGTTATGATGTCCTGTCCATGATCACTAAACTCGACCTCCCTGCCAACCCACACTACTTCCTGCAATGTCCCATGCTCCGGTAATATCCCTATGATGTCAACCCTACTATATAACTCAAGTACACCAGGGTCGAGAGATGCTAGCATCCTCTCCCAACAATGCTCTGAAACGAGGATGGCTAAGGAATCATGCCCTAACTCATGATGTTGACATACCAAGCATGCCCCCATATGCCTCATGACATCATCCTCGAGATCCTCCCAGGAAAATCTCTCTTTGATCTGTTGACGGGTACTGAAATGTCCAAGTTGTCCAATCATAGGTACATCATGTACGATCCTCAAGATCTTTGTCACTGTCGGTTGCGACCATACATCCTTCCAATTGACCTCATAGTCCTCATCGGAAGCATCTATCCTACTATGCTCCCCGTCCTCATCTCGATAAGACTCTGAACCTATATCAACCTCTGAAATATCCTCTATCCCACAACTAAGGATACTCTCCATCATGCCCAAGGCCTCATTTGACTGTCTCGGGTGAACCTCCCCGATCTTGCTGCATGTACTGAAGTATCCATTGTCAAGAGATCTCTATCTAATAACTCTCCATGTCCCATGCAACTGGCTATCTTCCCCAATGTTGTTGTACATAATGAAAGTATTAGGGAAGGCTAACAGAAATACGTGCAACTGTATGTAGAACTGGGAAGTATCATATGCTTTGGTCAATCCCAAAGGCTTGACCGAAAACTCATCCATCGACATCCAAGGTGAATAGTCGCCTGGACTCCACACTAATCTCATGCCATCGGGTACAACGGTAGGTAACTCCACATAGTGATGGTCCCCTTGGATCCTCATGTACACATCTGCATGTTCCTGTGGACTACCACTCATCAATGCATGCCCCTGTATACCCATGCAAGCTCTTGTATCCTCCTGCATCATCATGTATCTTGAGTGTACTGTTGAGTCAACCTCTACATGGATGTCAAGTAATCATGGAACCCAAATGGATGTGTCCTCATATCTGCCCCTGGCTCTAGAATCCCCATGTGTATGTGTAGGACCAACTGTCTCAAAGCTCCTCATGAACAGTGGCCCCTATGACACATGAACATCATCAAGCATCTCCTGGTCACATCTCTCCATAATCATCAATGGTCTTGGGTATTCCTCACGCTCCTCCATCAACTAGCGGTCCTCTATCAAACCACCAACATCCTCTAGCGATGTAGCTGAAGTATATATCTGACTCTCTGTTGAGATAGATGTAGTGGATCTATGACTAGCCTCCTCAAGGAGCTCCTCTAATATGGACTCTGATTCTTGAAGGGTTGTCTGTGTGCCTTTCAAGAATCCCTATGTGCTTACCAACTCATGAGTAAGTCGGTCCACCTCAGTCTCCTTCTCCTTCAGTGCCCCATGATACATCTCGCCAACCTCCAGAAGGTAATCTTTATCCATAAGTAGTTGTTGGTAGTCGGTCCTCATCAATCACTCTCTCCCTGAGTGTCTGAAAGTCATCAATGGTAGGCTCCCCATCTGAACTATCATGTGCCATCATGACCCTCCAACAATACTCTGCCACCAACGTGTGTGTATCATCAATGTGTCTAATGGATGTCACTATCAAGTCCTCGCTGACCCTCCGCTGTCATGCCAAATGTCGTGACTCCTAAACATTGCCCTGTTGAAGTGCTACCTCATGACTCCCACTGCTAATGTCAACAGTGGAATCCTCATCAACACACTCCTCACGAGCTAAGGCACCACACTACCCAATGTTTGTTGTGCTACTGAATCCCCTTGTATGCCACTGTACATCATCATATACTGTTGCCTCAATATGAATCGCCTTGTATCTTGTATGTACAGTTGTATCCTCATGTGCGCTCACCCTACTAATATCATTTGCACTCGGATCCCATACGGATATGTCCATACATGTGATATGGCCATCCCGACAAACAAGGAATGCATTCTCATTGTTAGTCCCTAAAGTTGCACTTGACTATGAGAGGGCAAGCTAGGGCATCATCAGGTTATTGCAATAGTATTTTAAAGGTTTTATGAATTTGTTTTTTGAGGATGGTTCAAAGTTGGTTCAAAGTAAACATAGAACTCAAAATAAAGCTAGAAGATATCCCACTGATTTAGTAAAAAGGTAGTCACATAAATAGATCAGACAAATAAGAAAAATAAAGAAAGGAAATATGAGAACATTCAATTTGTCAACCCCATATAGATTTCTTGTTTCAAAATGTAATTTAGAAACAAGAACATGTACTTGAAGCAAATCTTGATAATAAACAATAACAATAAAATCTTCACTGTGTTACTTAAGATCAAGAAATCAATGCATTGCAACAGAAAATGACTTCAAGCAAGAAAAGAAATAGAACATGAAATGAAAGAAAATCTGACCATCAATATGTCTTTTCCATTTAGTATCAATGTGGAATAAAACTGTCTTACAATGATAATCAAAATAGGTCCCTGAAAGCCCAACTGTCGACCCTCATACAATCTTCCTTTTGTCTATTTAAACTACACAGAGTATAACTACAGATCCTATTTTCTAGTATTCAGTTTGTAACAGGATCTGGTCAATGCCTATCTTCTAGGAAAATCAGCTCAAATGAGCACTTATATTGCCAATATAGTAGAACGCTCAATAGCTTAACCCAAAATATCTTTTACAGCAACTTGGCAAATTCCCCAAAATTTGGAATCATATCTTGACTGAGTCACTCCATTTGAAATATCAAAAATTCATTTGATCAAAATATAGAAATTAAATTGTTCATCTTTTATTCCGGGAGTAATAGCATCAAAACTTTCAAAACTACGTGAAAGAACTTCATAAACTATCATGGTATAATGATTGCACTGGCTTTGGTGTTTCTCTGCTTCAGTTTGGTTGTTAGCACAATATTGTGCCAATATAATCTGAAATTGGATTCTCGCAGCTCCTTAAGCAGTGCTTTTTGTTCCTTTCTTTTCTTTTTGAAATCTTGTATCTTCTCTTGTTGTCTGGCATTCCATTGCTCCCCCTGAGCTTTTTCTTTCTTTAATTGTTTTACCATACCTGTAGCTCTTTAATCCTGTCTTTTTCATTTCTAACTTTAACTTTAAACTCTGGATATTCTTCTACAGGTGCAAGTAGGTTCAAGTCTATAGCAGCCTGAGGTTTTCTTAATTTGATCCTATATCTTGAAGATAATCCAAAGCTATGATCTTCATCATCAGTGATATCAAAATCCCTGGTCTCTGGAAGGTCTGGAATCTGATCTGGTTCTACAAAAGGATCATCTTTGTCATCAGAAACTACACATGTACCTCTAAACACAGATTCAGATTTTGAAGTTGATCTAGTGGTTGCTCTTGTCACAGGTCTCCTGGAGTATTGAGCAACCTGTTTTCCCTTTTCTTGTCTCTTCCTCAAGTTTTCAGATTCTTTCTCAGTCTTGTGCAAAGAAGGTGTCTCTGTCTGTTTCTTGATGCCTATTTTGGAATCTTCTTAATTATCCTCTATAATAATGAGATTCTCTTTTTTAATGGATGGATCAAACATGGCCTTTGAATTTAATCTTAATTTATTGACAGCCCTGGTGGAGTTTCTCCTAGGGCACTTAGGCACAAGTGTAGGCTTTTTCCCCTGTTTTTTTCTCTTTGCACTCTTTTTATTTGTAGATTTATGTTTCTACTTGACTGGGGAATGAATTGGGTTCATAGTATAATCCTCATCCTCATCAATTTCCATCTTTATCTCTAGATTAAGAAATATGTCAATGTCTTCATCTGGTTTAGATTTCTTACCTCGACTACTGGTAGCTTCCTCATGCTCTTCACCTACAGGCAAATCTTCAAGGGTTTGTTGAGTTTGCAACTTCCTCTTTCTAGCCCGAGTTACCCTAGCTGCAAGTGATTCTTCTTTAATCAGGAGCTCAGTGGCTTTACCAGTCTATTTTTGTTGGGATGATTTCTTCCCTATGGCATTTTTGGATTTAGCTGACTGTGAATCATTTCTTAAAGACTGGATTAGCCAATCCCAGGGTCTCTAGACTTCATTTAAAGAGGAGATTACCAGTATCTTAATTAAACCCTGGTGAAAGACACTGCCTTTAGCTGTAGCACGATGAGACTGCACTCTCTTGGACATTTTAGATAAACTCTTAAGTAGGAAGTAAGGTAAATTTAGAGGATAATCACCATTAATGTGAATTAGCAGTCTGATATGGTAAAGATAAACCAATGAAAACCTGCCCTCACACGTGATATACCTGTGGATGATCAGCAAAGCGGTATGCCATTCCTTCTTTACCCAGCTATGTGGTATTCCCTTTTTTCAGTTAGGGTTTTGTTTCTCTAGAATTAAAAATTGATTCACAAATTCCATAACCACATTCTCCTTCTTCCACCACCTTTCTCCACCAACTGGCAATCTACAGGCTCTAGCAATTGAATGTTCAGTCACCATCATCAGTAATTTCCCAACTATGGCTTCAAAGCCATCAAAATTATGTGCGAAGACCACTGAAATCTGTTCATCGTGCCCCTAGGAGGTTGTGAAAAATTCAAACCAACCCGCATCTTTAAACCTCTATGCCATTTGGGGGTATGCTTCGAGAAATTTCGTGCCCTCAGGTTCCAGTCTGATAATTTATCCACTCTTCTTTGGTGCCATGCTGCTAATATGGTCCTCTAAACAGATCTGTGAGGATTGATGATTTGAATTCTCACTTCCCGTGGGCTGTTAGAACTAAGAATTACTTCGTCCTTTAATTTGATCTCTGCACAAAATAGTCGACACACTAAAATAGAAGGTGATGGTTATGTTAATGATATTCAAACGTGTTTGATTTGATGCAGGTATGGCAGGTAAAACTCAATCCCTCATATGTGATTGTTATAATTGCAGTATCAACCCGAGAAAAGATCGTGGAGAGGCATGCAGATCCTCTAATCACAATTTGAGAAATTATGATGTGATCAGGGCAGGTTGGCGCATGTAAAGATATGATTATTCCTAGCGCTACAGGAATAGCGCCATTCGTGACTTGGCAAAAAATTTGAAAATTCAAAAATGAATAGACAAGTGATGTGACAAGATTTATCATATCAAATCCTAAACCTTTAAAAACTTCAAAAAATCATTTAAAAGTGCAATAAAAATGGAAAATGACCATTTAAACCAAGAGGTAAAAATCAAGTTTTAGGCAACAAAGCATAAGCAGGGAGGATCAAGGATTAGGGATACTCACTTAATCAAGAACAAAGTTAGAGACTAACACTCGTCACTGTAGATCGGTCCCAGAAGTAAGTATCCCATCGACATGTCAGTCTCCACAACCTGATCTATCAATGGACTCCCCAAAAGAGGTGACTCACTCTCCCCATACTGGTAAGTATGTCTATGGTCATCTGTCTCCAAGTCATGCCTCTCCTCCTGGGCCTACAAACCCACATGTCACTTGTGTTCAATCACTACAAAAGGCTCCTCAATCACATCCGGAATGCCACTGATATCCTCATGTGTCATGTCTAGCATAAGTGACTGAGAAGGTAAGGAATGTGTGTAACGTCCCCGGCCATCAACCCGACTGTCGAACAATGCTACTATGTCGAACAATCTCATAAATATAATATGCATTAAATCAAATTAACACATTTAACATGGAGTCATTGCTGCCATTCAGACTTAAATAGAATTAACAACAATTCAACTTGCAATGGAATACATTATAACATTTCAAAACACAGACATGCATCACATATAAATTAAGTACATAATTAATACTTATCTTTTAAACTGGCGTAACACCACCAACTACGTGCAGACCTTCCACGAACCTCCCAGCCTTAGACCGCACTGCTCATCACTCTCAGCAGTAGGTCACCCCCGAGCTAGGACTAAGTTCCATCGGGCAAGGGAATCCTAGGCTAGGCAAGGTCAACAAGAAGACACACAGTTTATGAGGATGGATTCTCTCCCAGGAGCCACTTATGTCCACTGCTCACAAACTCTCATTCCCCACATGCATGTCCCACCCCAGGAGTATACACCTTCGTTGTCACCAGAACAGTCCTTCGGTTGCTAAACCTCCCTTGCCTTGGGCTTCAGCAACAGGCCGGACCGGAATTCTCCAAGCTCTGTGGCAACTACAGGACCCCTTCCAGGAGTTCTCACTTCCTCCGCGCATTCTCTCACCTGGAGAGACTCACTCACAGGCCTGACAACCTGCCTCTTTAACCACAACCACCTCTCTCACCTGGAGAGAGTGTTGCACACAAGCCTGACAACCTATTTCTCAGCTTCGTTCCAACACAAGGAAGACAACAGTAAGGCTCAGCAAGGAACAGATGACGGTAGCAATTCACGCTCAGCCAAGGGACTGCGTGGCCACAACAGCCCACAGTTATAACACACATAGCATAGACAACTACGGTATGCTCAGGTTCAACAGAAGACGCAAGTCGGCTTCAAAGGTGCGTGGCCATGCAGAGGTTCAGTGCAGAGACAAAACGGTTCTCGGAAAGGATTCCAGAGAACTCAAAAGGAGTATGGAAGAATCACATAACGACTCAGGTGACGGATTTCGGTTTTCAGAGCTACATGAGGTATGCAGCGATCAGAAGCAGAGGCAAGATGGTTCAGACAACCGACGGAAGAATGGAGGACGAACCCCCATCACAGTTCAATTCTTGGGTTAAATTGCATGTTCCTGGGCCGACACATGTCGCCCATGAAGCTGCATGCACTCCATCAAGTATGCATTCCCTTTTTCCAGGAACTTCGGATAAAAATTATACCTTTCACACCACTTTGGAATAATAACTTAAGCCCTCAAGCTTAGCCCCTCTTCCAACCTTTCAGCCCCTTTCCCTTACCTATTCTGTGGAAGCTTAGTCCCCCATCACTCTTTCTTCGTGGTCGGTCGGCACGCAGCGATATTTATATATTATATTAATGATCTGCATAATTACATATACAAAATCAGGCTCCTGGCCTTAACACTTAGGCTCTCTGGCCTAATAAACACATAAGCCCACCAGCTTATCAATACTCGGCTCACCAGCCTACAAAACATGATTACAATTCATAAACATGATTACAATTCATAATATAACTGGGGCTCGTCCTTGGGGATATTACAATCCCCTCCCCTTATTTTTGCACTGTCCTCAGTGCAACTTTTACTCAGCATCAGCAAGATTTTCAAAATCTTCAAAAAGATGCGGGTACTCTACCTGCATAGCATCTTCATGTTCCCAAGTCGCGTCCTCAGGACAGTACTAGGTCCACTGGACCTTTACAAGCCCTATGGATCGATTCCGGAGCTATTTGCTTTTCCAGTCCAATATGCGCACAAGATGCACTTGCAGGACACCTTCTTGGTCCACCTGAATCACATTCCAATCGATTACATGATTAGCATCAAGTACATATTTCTTAAGCAATGAAACATGAAACACATTATGTACAGTCATGGATGCAAGTAATACAAGCATATATGCAACTGGCCCAATCCTTTCTAGGATTTCAAATGGCCCACAAAATCTAGCTGCCAACTTGGAGCAGCTTCCCAGCTTCAGGGAACTTCTATTGGCTTTAACTTTCAGGAAAACATGGTCACTCACTTTAAATTCTCTGTGGTTTTTGTTTTTATCAGCATAACTTTTTTGCCTGTCTTGGGCAGCCTTTAAATTCTGCTTAATTTTCAGCATTTGCTCTTCCATTTCCTTGAGCAACTCTGCCCAACTACTGCCCTATCAGCTGGATTATCTCGGCTTACTAGAGTATTGCACTTTCTGCCATAAAGTGTTTCAAATGGGTTCATCTTCAATGATGCTTGATACCCATTGTTGTAGGCGAATTCTACCAAGTGTAGGTAGTCTTCCCATTTGGATGGTTTGTCCATCACATACATCCTTAGAATGTCTTCTATCACTCGATTCACCCGCTCTGTCTGCCCATCAAACTCAAGATGATAGGTTGTGCTAAAGTTCAAATTCGTTCCAAATCCTTTGAATAACCCTTTCCAAAATTTGGAGGTAAATTTCGGGTCTCGGTCAGACACAATTGTCTTGGGAATACCGTGCAATCGTGCTATTTCCCTCATAAAAATATCAGCAACATTAGTTGCCTTGTGAGTAGTCTTTAGTGGAATAAAATGGGCAGCTTTCGTAAGCTTGCCCACCACCACCATGATGGAATCATGTTGCTTGCCTGTTTTGGGAAATCCTGTGATGAAATCCATTGTCACCACTTCCCACTTCCACTCAAGAATGGATAAAGGCTACAGCAACCATGCTGGGTGTCTGTGCTCAACTTTAACCTTCTAGCACTCCATACATCTAGCGATGTACTCAGCAATCTCTTTCTTCATACTTGGCCAAAAGTAATGGCTCTTGATTGCTGCCACAGTTTTATGATATCCAAGGTGCCCAGCAAAAGGCAAATTATGCATTTCATTCAAAATCATAAGTTTCAAGTCTTGGACATTAGGTACATAAATTTTGTTCTTGTACAGAAGTATTCCATCAGCCCCTAATTTATAATTTTCCACTTTCTATTGCATCTTACCTTGTTGTAGCTTTGCTACCAAATCTCTGTACTGCAAATCTGTATTTGGAGCCTCCAAAATTCTGCTTTTAATATCAGTTCGATACATGCTAATGGTCGTAGCATGCAATTAATRCACTCTCCTGTTGAGTGCATCAACCACTTTGTTTTCCTTTCCTTTGATATGCTTGATATCAAAGTCATACTCACAGAGAAACTCCAACCACCTACTCCGCCTAGCATTCAAGGTTGGTTGATCAAACGAATACTTCAGACCGTTATGGTCTGTCCTCAGTTCGAACCTCCTTCCCATGAAGTAATGCCTCCATTTCTTTAGAGCGTGTACTATGGCTGCCAACTCCAAGTCATGGGTTGCATAGTTCCTTTCGTGCTCTTTCAACTTTCTAGATTCATAACAAATTACGAATCCATTCTGACTGAGGACTATTCCCAGTCCTTCTTTGCATGCATCTGTACACACTACAAAGTCTTCATTCAGATCTGCAATCCTCGGGATTGGAGCACTGGTTAACAGTTGCTTCAATTGTTGGAAGCTTCTCTCACAATCTTCTATCCACTGAAACTTCTTCTCCTTCCTTTGCAAGCAAGTGATAGGGTGAGTTATCCTCAAGAACCCTGAGATAAACCTTCTGTAATAACCAGCTAGACCCATAAAGGATCTAACTTCTGTCATGTTCTTTGGTGCTGACCATTCTCTGATGGCCTCAATCTTCTCAGGATCTACAGCTATCCCATCCTTTGAAATAATATGCCCCAAGTAATGGATCTCTTTTTGATAAAACGAGCATTTGCTCAACTTGGCATACAGTTGGTGCTCTCTTAGCACTTGCAGCACCAACCTCAGATGTTGTTCATGCTCTTCCTCCGACTTGGAATACACCAGAATGTCATCCAGGAAGACTATGACAAACTTGTCTAGATAGTCCATGAATACACCATTCATCAGGCAAATAAAAACAGCGGCTACGTTCGACAGCCCCAACGACACCACTGTGAACTCGTAATGACCATACCTTGTTCTAAAGGCGGTCTTGTTGATGTCTTCATCCTTTATCCTTACCTGGTGATATCTCGACCTGAGATCTATCTTTGAAAATATCTTCGCATCCTTCAACTGATCGAAGAGGTCATCCTCACAAGTATCACCACTATGGTGAAGCATCGAGTCCTCAACACTGTCTGATTGGGAAACTAAAGCACATGCGCTATCATCCTATCCATCCAATTGTCCATCACATGCGCAGGAGTCACTGGCCTTATGGGACTGCTCTAATGAGGCATCTAAGGTCGCATCCTCATACACATCCTCATCATCATTGTCATAGTGCACCTCAATGTAATGTGATTTCCCTTGCCCCTACATCTATGATCTAGCTCCCAAGGCTTTTTGCAACTGTAACAAAGGAGAACCTTCACACATGTGGGTCACACCTCTCTTGGAGCAAGTGGTGCGCACCTCCTCTCACGTGGCATTGGTTGAGGGTTGGTTGAGTGAGGTGGCTCCCTTGAGCAAGGTGTCATCTCCTCCATCCCTCCCTCTTCGTTTGCAAGTGGCATTTGAATCCTCACACTTGGCTACTCTCTCCTCACATGTGGTGCACCCTCCCTCTACACTTGGTGCGCCCTCCTCTCTTGGTTTCTCCTCCCATTTATTATTTATACAAGCATTCACCCATTGCATAAGCTAGTTGGAGCTTTGGTGAATTTGCTTGTGATTGTATTGTAATCTATCATTCTCATTGGAATAAAAAGGCTTTGGAGGCTACTACATGGTGTAAAGCATTGTTGTGTGGATCTTCTATGTTCAAATTTGTATGAGGTATAAGCTTTCTTATTGAGTTTTTGCATTTAATTGTTAAATTTTGGCCTTGGAAGGGGAGCTATCTCCCAATAGGATAGGAATTGAAAAGCTTGTTTGCTTGATAATCCTATTGATTCATGTATGTTAGATAGTTTGAATTGCATGGTTATTTAGCTTAATATTCATGCTTTCATGCTCCTATATTCTGTGACACCAATATTTTTAACCATCTTTTGCAAGAAGTCTTTAAGTTTTGCAGGATATCTCACTTGAAGGATAGGTTGAGCAAGTTAGCATCTTTCTTTCTTCAAGATTGTGGTGAACAACATAGTCCCTCGGTTTTCCACCAAAGAGGAAACCCCATTGCCCAAAGTTATCCAAGGGATCAAGCACTTTCTATCTCTCTCTCTAAAAATTTCATAATATTCTTATGGTTACTTGCTAATACATTTTAGATCTTTCTTTTGCAAGTTAAATTTATAAGTAGATCTGATTTGTAGAAATATATGTTTAGATCTTAGCTTAGTTTCTAAAATTTCATCTTTACAAGCAAGATCTAGCATAGGAAAGCCTCTTTTTTGCAAGTTAAATTCTAGAAAAATCTAAAGGCTTGAAAGGAGATCTTTTACATTGTGCTTTATTTCCTATCTGGTAATTATAAGTGCCTCTAATTTGTTGTTTTTAAAAAGCAGTCAAAGATCCTAAGGAAGCAAGCTCTCTAGCTTGTTTTCCTTAGTTCATTTTTTTTATTTTTCATAGATTTAACTTAGACATTTTTCTGGGTTTTTATACTAACGTCCAAAGACACTCTTCAAGTGTTTTTGGGCATCTTTTGTCTTTGTTTGCTTGCTGTTTTGTGCAGGTTTGTGAACAAACAAGGGGAAACTCAGCCAGATTTTGGCGGAATTGGAGCTTCTGGAACCCCCAGAAGCACCATGGACCTCAATAAACCATTCTAAACTTGCAAAACTTGTTGATCCATCCATTATAAGAATCACAAAACACCCAAAAAAGAGATCATTATAACCGAAGCAATAAAAGAGTGGGCTACCCATCCTAGCTCGACCTGAGGAACTCATCAAAACCGGGGTTGGTCAATGTGGATCTAGTTTAATTTAGGGAAATCTTTAAGATTCTATTGCTTGTTTGGAAACGCAAGAGGGTTTATGTAAGAAATGTGGGGGAAACTTTGAGATTTAGGTTCTCCTCGTTTGATCTCCCACATTCTCTTGAGCTTGTGTGCAAAATCAGAGGGATACTCTCCCTGTTGGATATTCGGCAAGCTCAGCCTCCATTCTAAGGAATAGCCTCTTGAAGGCCACATCTAGATTAGATTTCTTTTATGCAACACTTAGCATAAAAGTCACTTCAAACATTAATAAACTCTAATCAAAAATTTACAAGGACGTTTCATATGATGGTCTTCATCTCAACAGCGTTACACATATTTCAATATTTGGCACTAGTCTCATTATTTTACTTTTAAGCCATTTGCTTCAATTATTTATATTTGCAAAGCATTTCCATTTATCTTGAAGTTTATCATTTGCTTATTTACTTGCAAGTATTAGTATTTCTTTCATTATCTTTTATGCAAGTATCTCTTGAGTTTTGAATATCCTTTTCATAAGCAATTGTAGTGAATAAATGAATGATATATGCTTCTAGTGTAGATTCAATTATTGTTATATTGTTCTTGTTGCAATAAAACTCCTAGATTTATTTTTCTTGTACTTAGATTAGTTCAAGCCATAGATTATTTTCTTTAGGGACTACCCCCTTGGCTTCGCTAGGAATTGGCCTAGACGGAGGAGTCGAGGATCATGTGACAGCGCCTTGACTAGAGACTTGCCCCTAAGGACACACCCAGTGGATTGAAGGTTTCTTCCACATTACTTGAGGTGTGTATAAAGGCGACAACAATGACCATGCAGAAGAGATGTCATCCCCACTACACCAGCAGGTTTTTAGATGCAACAGCTTTGCCTTTAGCTTCACAACCTCCAGCATTGCATGGGGGTGTGTAGCTCTTGTTCATGTTCCACAACCACTTCCACCTACTACTACTCCTCTTGTTCATTGATCATAGGAAAAGAACTTGATAATATGCACTAATGAGCCCAACAATCCATTTGACATACCCAACCCATAACATATGTCATCTACTAGATAAGATAAGATAAAATAATTATATCAATGTCCAACAAATAACCAAAACGGTAGGTCAATGGGACTGTAGAAAAATAGTACAATCAATGATAAGCATCTGCAGAAATACCTAAGGCTAATCCAAAAGGATAAAGTAAACTAAACTAATAGATACATGAAAAATAAGTGAAAGAGAATGATCAAGTAATGTTGGAAAGAAAGAAAGAAGGAAGAGGAGCAAGGGCTAGATATAAGCGAGGTCCTAGCTCAATATCAGCATCATAGATGGAAATAAGAGTATAGGCAGAGGGAGGAGAAGAGGCAACCCTGTCACCATCAGTCACTTAGAAGACAGTACTTTGTGTGGGGCAAATCCAGCTCAGAGGTCTCATAGAGGTGGGGTGTATGTCGGCCCCATGGAATCTAAGTTGAGGGTTGTGCTGTGACTAAAGCATCGTAAAAGCCCTAGTGGGAGCCGGTCTGCTGCTTGTCGATCTACAGCAGATGTGAGGTCTCACTGATCTAGAAGTTAATCTCAAATGGGACACTGCACATCATTTATACTCCTCCACCATCAATATCAGGGGGGAGAAAGAAACAATGAGTATCCAAGAACATAATTTAGGTTTCCATCCTAAAGAACTATGTCCAATTCAGCCTCGAACAGTTCATCTTCACAGGTGTAACACCCTGTTTCCCCCAGTTTGTAAAAATAACTATACTGGCCAAGAACTGTGGCAAACTCAAAAATGTGAATGTGTGATGTGAATGGACCTTGTGAAAAAGGTCGATGAATGTGAATAATATTATGAATACATACATATATATATATATATATATAT
>SNQJ01S0047969.1:67920-92173 GCA_010110895.2 Picea sitchensis
GGCTTGCACCCGGTAACCAGGACTTCCCAGGTGGTCACCCATCCCAAGACGCCTCTGGCTCAAGCGCGCTTAACTGTGGAGTTTTTCCCACAATCGAGCCCACTTAGCTTGCTACCTCATTTGCAAAACCTTAGCAAGTATTGTGCAAAATCTAGTGTGTTTTAGGAATTATTTTAGGCTTAATTCGTAATGTTTTCCTACCACTAGGTCAGAAGTCCTACACATCTTTTACGAGCTTTTGTGGACTCTAAACATGCCCTATTAAGGCCAAAATGTGCATTGTTCAAGCTGAAACACATCAACGACGTGGGCCCGTGTTCCCAAATCCTGAAACACCCTCAAAATGTTTTAGGACATTTCTAATTGTTTCAAATTGTGTTTCTGCATGTTTCTAGCCCAGAAACACTAGGAGGGGCATTTCTTGCAACTTAGGTCTCACTTTCTACGTAGGAGGAGACATTGGTTGTCTCAATTCTCTACATGTAGACAGGATAGAGGATTGGTCATGCGTGAGAGGAAGTGGAGATATTTGTGTATAGCCTTACAGTCTTCATGGTACCAATGGTTCATGGGACATTTACCCAAGAAGTGGACAGATTAGTTATGGTGGATGGTGTGAGGATGAGAATCAAGGGTGGCCTTTGAAAGCATCTATCGTAGCAAATCATAACTAGCAGTGGTAATCATGAGGAAAGAGAAGTAACAAAAGTGGAGAATAAGTTGGGATAGGTGAGAAACAAAGGCATCAATGTAATTTGTGTCGAAATGAACCCTAATTGGTGGGTTTTCATAGGATCTTGGGTGAGGGGCAAATGGGGAAAGGGGGGATGCCCAAGAGAGAAAAGGCAAGGTAGGCATGGTCATCTATGAGAAGTGGGGAATGGTTGAGATAAGAAATGGGATAAATTGCACGAAACATGGAAACGCGTACTAGTTTTGGAAGAGGGAACACCTGGAAATGTGACCCCCCCAAAACAAGTACGTTGGGGGAAACGTGGTATGTATATANTTGGTTAATTTGTAGGTAGGTTTCGAAATGAATTAGAGATTAGATTGTCTTCATTTTCCATAGATTAGGTTTCTTTAGATTTCATTTGGGTCCCACACCCCTTCTAGGCACTTGGGGGTTCCTAATAAGTTTTCGAGTCGTTTCCAAGTTTTCGCAAGTTTTCGGTATGGTACGTGGGTAGTTTAGGAGTTTTGTGCAACAAAGGAAACAGGAAGGTGCAAGGAGCCCAAGGAAGAATGGGAAGAGAGGATCTACCAAGTTTTTGGTTCAGAGAGGTAGAGATCGAACAACACTTTCTACTCAATGTTTAAAAAAGCGGTCTGAGTCAACTCAGACTCAATCAACTCGACCGAGTTGACTGGCGGTCATATCGACTCGACCTCTTGCTCAGTTTGAAGGGTCGGTTTGGTATCGAACCTTATAGCATTTTGGTAGGATTTAGAAGTTAGGTTTTTTGTTTTCTTTATAAAAAATTTGATTTTTGCAAGCCGACTACTGTAGAAAATCACTGATATAAGTAAACCCAATAAAACAAATATCACCAACTTAGTAAAAAATTGATTTCAGACTTAAATGAAAATAACCCATTTTACAATTAAACTTCATAAGTTGAAACACACATTACTAAGCATTGTTGCAGCGGAAAAATAACAATGAACAGCAATCAAACATCCATGAAATACTCAGAAATTTAGGCAATGCCCGGGAAAACCCCAATGTGGGGAAACCCAATGAGAGAGAGATCCTTTATTAGCTTTAGGAAAGTTGTATCAGCAGCAAAATAACAAAACCCAGCAGGAGAAAACCACTTACAGCCAAAAAATTGCCCCCACAAAATGTTGTCTAGAAAAACATGCTCAATGAGTTGTACGGCCTGTAGGCCCAGCTGTACTAGCACACAGGAAAATGTGCCAGATCTGTATTGTACGGACTGCAGCCTAAAAACACCACCAACAACAAAGAAAAATACTAGCAGGTGCCTCAGTTTGCGTGCAGCAAATCTGTCTCAAAAACAGCGCATCTTTCCTCTGTTGTACGGATCTGTACAGTATGACCTCCAAAACAGCAAAAAGCTCCAACACAGTTACACAGTAAAATGTCTTGGGATTTGTGCCCAATATTCTTCCTTTCTTCCTCTTGTCTTGCACACTACCCTAGGTATTCTCTTATAATCTAAAAGTGACCCTTCACCTTCTCCATCCCTAAATCCAATGGCCAAGATCTAATCTTGCCTTTACAAGATCAAGGGACATGATTCATTCCCTCCAAAATAAATCACTTAAAAAATTAAAGTACAATTTCACTTTATAACATAAGTGCACTTTATGAAATAAAGTCACTTTAATATTAGAAAGTACACTTAATAAAAAGTCACTTACATAAAAGAAACATTTTATTACAACTTTATAAAAACCCATTACAAAGTCAAGTGTCTAGTAGTGCAAATATAAGGCTACTTCCGCATACAAGAAAAAACATGTGGAGTATCTCCCGAGCTATAAAAGCTAACAAGTATGCCATGGTGGGGTCCAGCACCTACTCGACCGAGTAGGTATGGACTTGGCCGAGTAGGGTCGGTTTGGTATCGAACCTGTCGAGTCAAAGCCTGACTCGACCGATTTGGTACCAAACCGACCCTACTTGGCCAAGTCCATACCTACTCAGTCGAGTAGGTGTTGGTCCCCACCATCGCGCACTCAGCTTGTAAAAAACAATTTTTTTATAAAGAAAACAGAAAACCTAACTCCTAAACCCTACCAAAATGCTATAAAGAGACCACCGCCCACCCTCTATTTGCCTCACACCTCTCTCATTGAGCATTTGTGAGCATTTGGAGCAGTGTTGAACTCTTGAAGAGCAGTGACTTAGAGTGAGCTTGGAGCTAGTTTGGAAATTATCTTGGGTTGTTTGCAGTGGAATTGGCATCTTAGTGAGGAGGCTACAGCCCATCTTCAAGCTTGGAGGAGTTATGGACCAGATTCTTGTGCGCATTGCCCATTCTTCTCATTCTCATGTATGTTTTTCTCTCTCTAAATTGCAGATCTGAAATCTGTCCCTTTTTTTCTCTCTTTAAATTGCAGATCTGAAATATATCTCTGTTTTTTTCTCTATTTAAAATCTGTCTTTAAGTTTACAGTTTTGTACTTTCAGCCTTCCTACTAGTTTGCATATTAAGATAGGGTCTGCAATGTTGCATGTTTGAATTTGCAGATTTCCTTCCATTTAAATACCATGGCCCCAAGAGTCAAAGACCCTACATGGATCCATGTTGATCTTATTGATCAGCAAACGTATTGCAAATATTGCAAGAAGCACATAAAAGGGGGGGAGGCGCAGATTCATAGGTTGAAAGAGCACTTGGCAGATTGGGCAAATTTCCCCATGTGATGTACCAAATGAGGTGATTGGGCAAATTAGGGTGGAATTGCTCAATCAGTTTGAGAAATTTGAAGAAGAGAAGGCTAGGCAAAAGGAGATAAATTATGAAATTGGGAGGAAGAGGCAACTTGTTGTAATGACAACAAGTACTAGTGTTGAATTTGAAGGCTCTTCCTCTATCCCTACTACCAATGTTATGGACCCCTTCCATTATGTTCATCCCCCTCCTATGTCTGACAAGCAGCCTAAAAAGAAGGGGAACATTTAAAGTTATTTTACACCTTCCCCCAACTCTGCTAGTGTTTCTTAACCAAGTCAAACTCGGCCCACCTTAAATAACCATTGGAAGAAGCAATACAAAGATGTTGCTTTTAAAAACATTGCTAGATGGTGGTATGATGTAGATATCCCCTTCAATGCTGCCCGCTCACCTTATTACCAACCTATGTGGGATTTCGTTATTGCCTAAAAAAATAACTTCAAAGGCCCTAGTATGCATGACTTGAGGGGATCTCTTTTGCAAAAAGCAGTTTTGTCCATAGAGGAATAATTGGAGTTTAGATATACAGGGGCCAAAACAGGCGTACCATCATGTTAGATGGAAGGACTGATTGAAATAACCGTACAATCATAAATTTCCTCATCTCTTTCCCTAAAGGAACAATGTTTTTCAAATCGGTTGATGCATCTGATAAGGTGTGTTAAATTTATAGCAGCTGCAAGAGCCATTCTCCGGGAGGATGGAAAAGACCCTAGCCGAGATCTAGGGCCCCCAGTGCACTCCCGGGGTACTTGGTCTGGGACCAAACAGTCAGTGCCATGGCAAAAGACCCTTGTTAGGGCCCCCAGTATATGACTGGGGTTCTTGGTCTAGGACCAAGCAGTAAAGACCCCTGAGAGGGCCCCCAGTATATGACTGGTGTTCTTGGTCTGGGACCAAGCAGTTAAAGCCCCTAGATATGTCTAGGGCCCCTGGACATGGTCCAGGATACCCATGCCTGGGGCATGGGTTGATCCTTGGTCTTGCACCTTGGTGGATAAGACCCCAGAAATGTTCTGGGGCAACTTGATCCTCGATCGTGTACTTTGTTGGTATATGACCCTCCTTGAAGGTGGGCATGACCACATAAGGGATGTATTCCATATGCAATGATGATAAAGTTAATAAGGTCACCTTGAAAATGAATGAACAAGTATTGCCACTTTGTAACCCCACCTAAACCCTCATTTACCCTTACTTGTGTTGGTTTGGGGTTTTGTTGTTTTTGTCTTAAGGGTTAAAGTAAAGTTTAAATTAAAATGTTAATTATAACATATTTAAATTAATTAATTTAAACATGTTATTTTTAATAATAATTATTTTTGATTTAATTTCTTTTCTTTTTTGCCCTAGCCTAAACTATAAATAAGCCTACCCTCTACCCTTCTCTTTACACTTTTATTTTATGCTCTTGAGCTTCTAAGGTGAGCGGATCCTCTCTCTTTGTTGCGGCCCTCCTTTCATCTGCTGTTGGAGTTTTTGTTGTAGTTGTTGCGCCCCGCCCCCCGCCGCCCCTTTCTTATTTCTGTTGCTGATTGACTACTGTTGTGGTGCGGCTCCCCTTGAGGACTAGTGTGGTGCGGCTCCCCTTAATGACTGGTGTGGTGTGGCTCCCCTTGAGGACTGGTGTGGTGCGGCCCCTTGAGGACATTGTTGTAGTGCGGCCCTTGTCTACTTCGCTGTGGTGTTTTCAGCCCTAAGGTTTTTGTGAGTGCGGCCCTCCTTGCAACTGTCCAGACCTGATCTGTTTTGAGCCACGGCCTCCCTTAAGTTATTTTTTTGTAAGGTTTTATCCACAGAATTTTCTGTAAGGGTTTATCCACAGAATTTCTGTATGAGGGTTTTGGGTGATTGAAACTTTCTGTTTGTGTGAGGGTTTAACTACAGAAAAATCTTGTGTGGTTTTTGTGGCCCTTTCTCCTTGGTGGCAAGAAAATTCATTCATCTCTTGGCAAGAGATCTAACCTACATGGTAGATCTATGAGCTAGACTCTTTCTGAGCATATTTTCAGTGATCTACATCACCTATGTGTGGCTGCTCACCTTCAGAAATTTGAGGTAAGGTTCCAGGTAAGATCTTATAGTTAGATCTATAAATTTTCATTTACTTTCTGAAGTTTTTCTACTGTCTATCTACTTACATAGATTAGATCAGTTTACATTTATCAGATCTGGACTTTGTTTTGAGATTGGTTTTTACTTCTTATTTCTGAAGTCTGTTATATTGTTCATGATCAGATCTATGTTTATTTGAGTTTAGATCTGTATAAGTTTTTACACCAACATTGTAGATTTAGAACTGATGCTTATTTAGCTAAATATCTAAACTAGATTAGATCTGAGCACACATGTTTGTTTTCTCTGTTCAAGCAGTGTATTTTTGTTTTCTGAATATAAGATCTAGTTGTTATTCTCACTGATTTTTTAAAAGGACACTTATGTTCTGCTTTACTGCCCTAATTCTAACAAGGTGAAAGATGCAAACATGTTATTTCAGCTTTTGGATGAGATTCTTGTGTCAATGGGGCAGGCAAATGTTGTTCAAGTCATCACAGATAATTCCTCTAACTATGTTCTTGCTGGTAAGATGTTAGAGTGCAAATACAAAACCATATTTTGGACCCCATGTAGTGCACATTACATAGACCTCATGCTTGAGGACATAGGCAAACAAGATTGGATCAAGAACACTATAGAGCATGCCAAGTGCATCACAAAATACATCTACAACCACTCAAGGGTATTGAACCTAAAGACAAAACATTGGGGGCAAGGACCTTGTTAGGATTGCCATTACAAGATTTGTAACTCACTTCCTCACGTTCTGATCTCTCCTTTCTGAAGTATGGAACTTGAAAAAAATGTTTTCCAGTGATGAATGGAATGGATCTCAGTGGACTTGCAAACAAGATGGAAAAGACACCAAAAAGAAAGTTTTTGATAACACTTTTTGGAAAAAAGTAGCAGAGATTGTGAAAATTGGCGAGCCATTTGTTAAGGTGTTGTGGTTCGTGGATGGAAAAAAATTGTCCATGGGTTACATCTATGAGGATATGGATCAAGCAAAGGAGCAAATAAGGACAACCTAAAAGGATAGAGTAGCTAAGGATGGGCCTATCTGGGAGATCATTGATAACAGATGGAACAATCAACTCCATCGCCTATACATGCAGATGGGTATTTCCTGAACTCAAGGTATCATTACAAAGCTCAGTTAGGAGAAGATCAAACTGGGGAGGTCAAAGATGAATTGTGTGAGTGCTTGAAGTGCATGGTCCCTAATGATGCAAAGCAGCTAGAAGTACATTGACAGATCAGTTCTTTCACTAGAGCCATGGGTACCTTTGGCAAAAACCTACCAAAAATTGCAAGAGATGTGGACTAACCATGTAAGCAATTCCAAAGTTTTTTTAAGTTCAGTTGTTTAAACTTTAAATACTTGATTTTTTAGCCAAACTCGCAATCTAATTTGTTGAACTAACTTTGCCTTTGCAGCACATTGGTGGGAATCATTTGGTAGCCAATGTCCTCAATTGCAAAAGTTTGCAGTTCAAGTCCTCAGCGAAATTTGCAGTGCTTCTGGRTGTAAGCACAATTGGTCTATCTTTGAGCAGATTCACACAAAGAAGAGAAATTGTTTGGAACAGAAAAGCTTAAATGATCTTGTCTCCGTACAGTACAATGTCTGGTTAAGGCACAACCAGTTGTTGAACAGAAGACCTGATACAGATCTCATTATGTTGGATGATATTGATCCAACTTCGGAATGGGTAGAGGAGTCTCACGCACCAGAGTGTGAGCCTGATTTTGATATTGATGATTTGGAGTTTGAGGGAATTGGTTTGGATTCAGATCCACTAGGAGGAGCCAGAGTAAGAGAAGCACCAAGCATGGCACATGCAAGTGAAGAATCTCGAGGCTCTTTAGGCAGCCAGCTCAGGTCTGTTTTGGGACTGTTCAAAGTTCACTAACAGGTCTGTTTTGCCACAGTTTTAAGACTACCTTTAGATCTGATTTCAGGCTCATTTAATGCTGCTGTTGTAAGGTTAGTTTAGRAAAAATTTACTGTCCATAATACTTCTTTCAAACAGTCATTAAAACAAGAAATACACCTCTTGATCTTTAACAATTTAAATGTTGATAATAAAAGATACAAACCACAGGAATTTTTACTCAGTAATTTTTGGTCAACATGACCCTAGAAAAAACCCCAAGGGGAAAACCAGTGAAGAGTGAATTTATTAAGAAGCTGTTAAGGAATTTTTATAGCAGAGAATCTGAGCAAGGAAATCAGTTTTTTCACAGCTAACTTATCTCAAGTTTAGCAGCAAATTTGTCCTTAAACGTTGAGCCAGCAGCCTCCTAGAAAATCACTCCCTTCTCCCTTCTCCTTTGCTGTCCTTCCAGCATTTACAGCAGACAGCATTCTATGGTAAAAGTGCCCAGCTCCAGACCTGTGCCTTCCTAGGAATCCGTGCCCTTCTCCTAAGAAAGTGTGCCCAACAGAATGCGCCCTCTTCCTCAACAGTAAGTGCACCCTTTTTCAACAAAGAGTGTGCCCTTATTCTCTTCTCCTCAAAATCGCCCTTCTTCTCTTATCCCTCACTTCCTCATTCAAGTGAATGAATAATATGCCCTGCCTCCTCTTCTCCCTTTTGCTTTAGCCTCCTCATTAGCTTGACCTAGGAATCAAGGGCCAAGATTAGATCTTAGCCACTTAAGTTCCCTAAGTCACTTTATGATAAATGAGCTCATAAAGTCACTTTGACTTTATAACATAAAGTAAAGTGAGGGAGGAGTACTTTTCCCCCCTTAGTGTTAGGCACATCAATAACACTAGGGGACCACTTCCCAAGGTACCAAAACTTAACAGAAAGCACTAATCGTGCAGCTCAGCCAGCTCGTGCTTCTGCTAGTACTACTACTACTACTGTAGTTGCAAATGTCCCTGAGGAGTCTGAAGACTCTGAGCTAGAGGATGATTTTGTAGCTCTTGCTGAGGATCCCATTTCTAACAGTGGTGATGAGTTTGATAATTGATCATGTTAATCAATTATTTGTACTATGCACTATGTAGTAGGCTAGTAGCTTGTAGCATGTTTTTTGGACTCTAGAGGCCATTTAGAGCCTCATTGATTATGTATTGTGTTGCTGATACGTACTGCACTCGATGCCATTTTGATATATTCACTCTTACATGCTATATACATGAGCAGACTTTGCATATTTTGTCTCTAATGGTTTGGATTCTGGAACCTTTATAATAAAAAAAATTCATTAAAATTTAATTTTTTTATGTATTATTTAGTAAACCGAGACATTGAAATCAGATCAGTCCAGCTCAATCCGAGTCTGAGTTGACCATCGACCAATTCTAAGTCCGATTCCGAGTTTTAAAACATTGTCTCTACTTCAGTGTGTAGCATACAAACATATAAGACAAAACTTGGGACTAGAGAGAATCAACTGGACCACAACATCCAATATGAGGGAATGTGTGGACACCACATGGAAAACCTTTAGGATGATGCACATGAGAGTCAAATTGTTGAGGACAACAGCCAAAGTGATTGAGACACCCCATGGGGGCAGGTACATAACTTAGTTCAACAACATACTTAGGACAGCCCCTTGTTTTTCCATCGTACTTGATGTGTATCATAGCAGCATTTTTTGCTTACCTTTCAAAAGGCATGGCCTATCACTAATGTAACTCCCGTCCCATAGATCATTTTGGTCTCGTGGATGTTTCATAAATCTATCTATCTACCTTAACATTACTTAGCCTAACTATAGTTATCCTACCAAGCAAAATTAACCACTAATTTAGTAATTTCATAACAATTGACACTAGTGTATACAACAATAGTAGCATGTACAACAAGTCATTTAGCTACTTTGTTGGAAGTGCAATACAACCATGTGGAGAGCATGATTACTAATTAGCGTTTTCAACATATGAAGACAAAATATCATATCATCATGTGTCTACATATTCCAAATGGAGACTTTGTAGAAAAAGAGCACGCAAACATTTTGTAAATGTAGTTAAATCCTCCAAATCACACAAATTAGAGGTGATTGGGTCAAATAAACTGTGAACTTGGATGTTCTCCATTGATGATTGCAAAAATCAAAAGAATATGTTTAAACTTCATACATAATAATAATTAAGTCAATCAAGGGATTCCTTCAAATAAGGAGAAAACATCCAAGCAAATGAGAAGAATCTGTCTTAGTTAGGTGCGAGTAGCCACAAATGAGCCTTGTTTAATGAAATCAATAATAAAAACATGGCATTGTAAAGGCCTACACATTTATTGGTATGAGTACATGTTTATTTTATTTGATTACTTCGGTGTGCAATTGAAAAATAATAGGGAAAAGCATGAGACTATACACATACCTGCATGGGACACCAAGAGGCAACCTTCGTGATGCAGACACTAATGCAGCCAACATTGCAGCTTGACCATGAAGAGAATCCAACTCAGTTCTTAGCCGATCACCCTGCAAATTACATGTTACGGGTAGAGTGTTTATTACAAAAACGAATAAGCAAGCAAAAAACATATGCAGAACCTAACCAAAATCTCCTACACACTATATATAAATATAAATGAATCATTAACAAGACCAAGAAGAGCAAGCAGGAATCTGCAACTAGACATCCAAAATGCACAATCCCAATAAAACATGCAAAAAATCTATGTTGCACGGGGACCAGTCCCCCCCAAAAAAAACTCGCATAGTTCCCGCGTTTCGGGGACTTGCAGACCCTTAGGAAACGTCCCCAAACTGCTGGGGACTCGGGGACTTGCTGGCTGTCCCCAAGATGTTCCAAGCAGATTTCAGGAACATTCCAGACAGATTTTGGGGATGCTCTAGGTGGATTTCAGGGATTTTCTGGGCAGATTTTGGGGATATTCTGCGCATATATCTTTAGTTTTGACAATCATGGAAATTGATGATGGGATAATATGATCATTTTTCCCATCCATTATTTTTGTTTTGCACTGAATCTAAATCTGTTCTACAAATTGCAGCTCAAAACATGGGTTTTGTATGATGGGTTTCAATTTGGGTTTCTGGTGATTTAAATATTGTATTTTCAACAACAACGTTACAACAAGCAAAGCTTCCATGTCAAAATAAACAGGAAATGCAACATTTCAAAGCACTGATCCTTGTGGTTACTGCTCTTGTTCTTCTCATTTTTCTGGTCATCTTAGCTTTTATATATTGTACAAGGGTTTCCAAGAGTCATTCAAGTCTAGTGCTCCCACCATCCCAACCTCGAGCATTGTGAAAACAAATAGATAGTAGTAACTTTGATTGGGTACTAAATGTTTGAATAAATCCCTATTCAATCACCTTCTTAATCTGAAATATGAATCTAATCTCTTTACAGAACCAAAGTATTTTATAGTGGTTTTCAACACAGTTGTAAAAATCTGCAAAACCTATTGAGAAGGGAATGCCTTTTATGTTTTAACATAATCATCATTAACAAAAAATATAAGGAAGAAAAGTTGCTATAGAGATAGTTCACACTTAAGTTTCCTAAAGCTAAACTGCATTTTGCTTATGTCTAGCAGCCAATAATGGAATGTCACTTGACCCTTTTTTAAATTGCTCAAGTTTTTTTAGAATTGGCCGGTGTAAGGGATGTGAATAATACTATATAGTATAGTTTGTTATGCTTACAAGATTGAAGCAACTACAAATGTTTATGGTGAATTCTAATATATATATATTATTGTCGTCCCCAACCCACCGTCCCCTGAAAAATTTGGGGGTGTACTCTAGCAGTCCCAGGGATGCATCCCGAAAACCAATGCAACATAGCAAAAACTAAAATGAGGAAATACAAAGGTACAATCAAGGCAAGGCAATGTCATTCTAAAACATGCAAAAAATTAAATGAGAATACAAAGGTACAAAAGAGTCATGGTTTTTCTATTCAAAATACAAACAAAGACACAATTATAATAATCAACACCACAAAATATATTATGGTTCACCAAAGAATAGAACTCGGTGAAGCTTAAAATTTATACACCAATAATATAATCAAGTTGACACAAGCAAAGGGAGGCCACAACCTAATGTTTGGAATACAACGACCATGAAGACAAGAAAAGACTACTAAATTTTCAAGTTGCCCAGCACTTGGATGTTGGAATCTCTTTGAGATGCCAAAGATGGATCCAATCAACATTGGAATTACTTGACTAGCAAATGAAACATTTCATAATCCAAGCTGCTACTAATCAAAATTATATCCCCAGTGGATTATTTATTTTCAAATTGACAGAAAATCTTGATCCACATGAGCAGTGCACCATTCAAAAATGAAACTTCTGCCGAAAAGGTTGGGAAAAAACATCCTATAATGTTCTGTTATGGTCACAAATATATATATAAATAGATATAAATAAATAATAATAATTAATATTCAATAACTACATATGTAATGAAGAGACACCTTCCTGGTGAAAAGTCACGTCCCTTATGAAAGGGCACCCTTGTGTGGGTATATATACAGCCCTCGTTCTCAATTGTATTCATCTCATGTCTTATATTCATATATTCTTATTCTATTATTGTGCTATCCACGTGGATTTCTTTATAATGTTCCAAATATTTTGTATGTGCGTAGTCTGATCCGGATTGGTTCACTACATTTGGTGTAAGAGTGAGGTTTGGTTGTCACATTTGGTATCCTCTATCACAACAATATGATTAGGACTAATCTGTGATTGTATGGATGGGCAGCGGCGGCAACAGTACAGATAGGGTGTATGGCTCGAATCGTAAGGTGATTGCACTTTAATCACACTAAAAAGTTGTACAGCGGATAAAAACGGTAAACGATTGACTGTACCGCGACAGAACATGCGAGTACAGACAAATGACGGCTGTGTTTTTTCTAGGCGGATTTGATGCTGCTAGCAAGTACGGACATGAATTAATTGAAAAGATTGTACAGACTGGAAACAATTGCAATGGTACGGCAGGGATCATACGGATTATGGCACATAACCGTACAACAGAGTTTCCTGCGAATTTGGCTGCTGAAATCAATTTGCGGCTGTAATTTTTTTCTGTAGATAATTCAATTTGTATGGCACAGCCTCCTAATTTGTGGTTGTATGAATGTACGGCAATAGACTGTACGACTGATGGTAACTGTATGGATGACAGTTGTATCACTTTGCCTATTTACATTTGGTCCTCTTCTCTTTTTTTTAATTGGTAGTCAATGACTATTAACTTAATATCCTTTTCAATTTTGCCAGTAGATACCTCCAAATTCCTGTATATTTTTTTTTCAAAGAAATGAAACACAACTTCTAATATGTTCTTCAAATATTTTGCAACAGAAATAATATTTTCTTCAACAAAAAATTTTGAACTTATAGATGGTCAAAAGTCGGGTTGTGGTCAAGACCTGAGGAAATCAGGTACAGTCGTAGATTAGTCATAATCGTATCATTGTGATAGAGGATACTTGGGTTGTGATTCGTGAACATACTAAAGTCAAATTAAATCCAAAAGTTGCAACCCAAAGTGTGAATGACGTCACAGTATCAATACATTAATTAGTGCATATATATTACGTGTATAAAGTATATCAAAGTATTTCTCATTAAAGTACAACTTAAAAGATTTAAGTGAAGACAAAAAGTTGATAAGTGGAAAAATAAATAAATAAAGTACTCCAATACATAAAGTACAAAGGGAAAAAGCTATATTATAAATTCTTTTAGTGTGTTTTAAAGTAAGCTACAAAACTTTTACGACAAGTACAAGGTTACAAGGATTACAACAAGTACAAGGTTACAAGAAAAATCAAAATTTTTGAATTGTAAGATATTATATTATAAAAGATATCAAAGAGATTTTTATAGTCCAAGCATAAAGTGAAAGTGAGAGAGGAGTGAATGGAATTGTTTATTTTCAAGGAAGCCATTGAATAAAAAAGAAGGGTTACATAAGCTTCACAATCAAGGAATTATTTATTGCAAAATTTTGATGAAAACAAAATGGAGTCCAGTAATGAGAAAGGAAGATTTCCAAAATCTTTAGGAAAAAATCTTGCTTCAGTGCTACTTGGAGTCAAAGGGACACTTGGAGGGAGAGATATCATTATTTCTATTGCGCCCATCGAATGTAATAATTATGTTACTCCTGAATTCGCTAACCAATTAGTGATTCCCAAGTCAAATATATCTGAAAAGATAGGCTTGTGGAACAAAAAACAATATGACATAAGCAATTTACAATTGAACATTGGAGATTATACTTTTGTATCGCCATTCATTGTTGGATCTTTATGGAGCGATGATGGTGACATACTTATGAGTTCACCCTGGATAGAAACGCTACGATCGTTCATCTTAAACACAAGAAATAAGTTTTTGACATTCTCCTATAAAAAGAAGAAGATAATGTTACAAGACATTAAATTGGATTCAAATCCAGTAACATCAGAATATCTTAAGGATATCTCAAAGGCTATCCTTCAAGATGATCAGAAGACAATACAAAAGATACAAAAAAAAATTGACGAAGTTATCACAGATAAAAATGAAGAAAGTTCTCACTTAAAAGATCATAGTCAGAAATTACTTGCACAAGTCAAGAAGGCCAAGGCTATAAAGCAGAGTAATCAAATATTAGAACAAGAGAAGGAAGATATCGAGAAAGAATATAAGAAAAAACTATCAACAAAAGATGAAGAAAATTCCCACATGAGGAGCCTTAATCAAAAGTTGTTAGAACAAATTAGGAAGTTAAAAGATGGGAAACTTGACAATCCAGACATTAAAAATGAAGATTTTCCAGGTCCTAACAAGCTGCCAACTAGGTCTTTCTTTGACCTCAAGTTCGCTCTAAGTTTCAACTGTCAAACAAGGGTTTGTTTTTGTTTTATAACAGCAAACTATTCAGTAACTTCTTTGTTGTTTTGATACGGTTACATAGGCCATTTAGGTGCTCTAGCATGTAGTTTTTGTCACCAAGATGTTAGCACATGCATATCATAAATTATGTAACACACCTAGAGAAATTTACAGCTGAAATAATGTTGTTCTAAACACTAGCATACATGAAAATGAACACAGGTATTTTTGGTCAACATGACCCTGGAACTGCAGAGGAACATTGTCTCACTCCTGTCAACACAGGTGTGAAAAGAGACAAACGAACAATGACCTCACTCGTAGCAATATAGGTGTGAAAAGAGGTCGTGAAAAATCAGCCTCACTCCTAGCAAGTAGGTGTGAAAAGAGGCTGACAAAATGTCAGCCGACTGTCCTACAACTCTCCACAAAAATTCTGCCAACAAGATGCCACTAAACTCTGTCAATGGCCGTCAACAAAATCTGCCCAAAAGGTGTCTAAAACAGTCCACAAAATGCTGTCCAAAACTCAGCAAAAATCAGTCAACCTGGCTATGACACCATGAAAATTTTCCAGGTCCTAACAAGCTTCCAACTAGGTCTGTCTTTGACCTCAAGTTGGCTCTAAGTTTCAACTGTCAAACAAGGGTTTGTTGTTGTTTTATAACAGCAAACTGTTGAGTAACTTCTTTGCTGTTTTGTTACGGTTACATAGGCCATTTAGGTGCTCTAGCATGTAGTTTTTGTCACCAAGATGTTAGCACATGCATATCATAAATTATGTAACACACCTACAGATCTTTACAGCTGAAATAATGTTGTTCTAAACACTAGCATACATGAAAATCAACACAGGTATTTTTGGTCAGCATGACCCTGGATTAAACCCCCCCGGGGAAAACCAGTTTGGAATATGAGTGTATATATGTGGAGAAAAGAAGGTGGAATACAACAAGTACAATAAACAGATGAACCTAATACAATAGCAGCTTGACTCAAGTTGCAACACAAGTCCAAGAGATAGAGATGCGCCCTAGCATGGTGCGTCCTCCTCACAAGTTGCCCAATCTACTAAAATGAAGCGTCCTAGCTGCTAAAAGCTCTAATGGAGAAACCCTTGCACCAAACTCTGAATCTGTGTTGTAGCTCTCCACTGAAACTGTCCTCAAAGAAAACTGACCATTGCAAGTCCTCCCTGCTAGGTGTGCGCCCTCCTCCTCAAGTGCGCCCTCCTCCTAGCAAGAACACTCTCCACAAATAAATGAGGGTCTAAGCCTCTTAGCTACCTCCATGAATGGGGGTGCTCAAGCTTTCCTCACTCAATGCCACCATCCTCTCCTCAATGCTCCCTCTCAAACTCCTCCAGTGAACAGAAGAGTGAATGAGCCTCCCTTTGCCCTATGCGCCCCTCTTAAGGAAACATGAGAAAACCTAAAGTATGTGTGGATGAGATCATCTCATCTCATCTCTAATCAATGGTTTTGATCTCTCCAAAAGAATCTCAACTCAAAACCCACTTTACTTAAGTTTTCATAGTTTCACTTTATGTCCCTCAATTCACCCACAAAGTGAATTAATAGTCATTTTAGGCTAAAATGACCAAATTTCACTTTTGACTTAAATCTCCTAAGTCAAAGTGAAATTAGACATAAAGTACATGGTACATGGTACAAAGTATTTCCCTCTTGTGTTTAGAGGCTCACAAACACAAGAGGACCACTTTCCAAGGTACCCAAATCTCAACAAAAAATGCCGACAGATCAGAAAATGAAGAACTCACGCCTAAAGAATCATAATCAAAACCTACTTACACAAATTAAGAAGCTTAAGAATGATAAGAAATCTCTGGAAAGCAAATGAGAACAACTTATCAAAAAAGAAGCATCGAAGTCTTCAAAAGTAAAAATTGAAGTGGTGGAGAAAGGAATAAATACAGACCCAATAAACAACAGAACTAAAGAAGATGTCAATCCAGTTCAAGTAAAAACATATTCGGAAATTCCAAGTGAAGATCCAGAGACCAACCAAGCAACATCTATGTGTGAAGAAAATCATATACCAAAAATAAACCAAGAAAACGCTACAAACATGATAAGGGAAAATCATGTTACAAGAGCTTCTTATCGACATCCTAATGTTGAAAACTGATCTCAAACACTTAGCTAACAGAAGATTTCAACCTCCTATAGTTATTCACCAATAAAACAATGGAACCACATGCATTTTCTGTAACTATGAGCAGAAATACAAGAGACTAAGCAATCTGAAAATATAGCAGCGGAAATATAAATGAACAGTAGACAAAATCACCACATTTGACACAATGAATTTTTTGGGCAATGCCCTTGGAAAAACCCACAAGGAGAAAACCAGTCTAGGAGATTTTCTTCTTATTGAGCTCTTAGGAAAATTCTGAGTTTACAGCAGCAATAAATTCAGCATTAATTACAGCAGCAATATCACCTCGAAAAATGTTCCAAAGACCACAAAATCTCTGCTCCGATTTTTGTTGTACGGCCTGAACAGTATTGCCTCCTTGACAACAAAATCTTCTAGAAAACTGTGTACTGCTGCTGCACCTTTCTATACAGATTCTTCCTTAGCTGGGTGCCTAGAAAATTGTGCCAAAACTGTGCTGAAATGGCTACCTCAATTTCTGTGCCTAGAGCAGTTGTACGACCTCCTCAATCTGTACTGTGCGGACTGTCCTTTAATGCTGAAGATGTCTTGGGATGCGTGCCTCCTCCACTCCTTGGAATGTGTGCTAATCCCCTCTTGTTGTTGCTCTATTACCTCTAGCTCAAACTCTCTTGGTCTCTCTCGGAATATGAGTGACTCTTCACATTCCTCTCCAAGCTCTCCTCAAAGTGTGCCCCAACTTCTCTCGATGGTTGCTTTTAATGACTCATTTAGGGTGACCTTTCATCTTCCGTGACCCTTGATCTTCTAAGATGAATGTGACTTTTTCCCTTATTGAGATGACTTAAGTCACTTAAGTCACTAAAATATCACAAAGTCACATTTCACCCTAAAATAATAAAGGCCCCAACTTAACTTTATAAACTCACTTTATAAAGTCACTTTATAAATACATTTTATAAAGTTACTTAAGAGAGACATTTGCTCGAACTTCTGCCTAGGCACAATAATGCAAAAGTACCTCTGAGCTATCAAAATCTAACATGTCTCTGCTCTCTCTCTCATAATTGACCAGTAAAAATATCAAACCCACTCAAAACAAAAATAATTGACCTATCGTCCGAAGAATGTTGAAGCTAGTACAACCGAGAACAAATTATTTTGGGAATCATATAAACACAACATTCCACAAAGGATCAATTTAGGATGGTCAGATTATTTTACAGTTCAACAATTATGCTCAATGCGTAGAAGTTCATACTGTCTCGTATCATCAACTGTAACAACATCAAGAACCAAGAACCAGGCAAAGACATTGTCACCCACAACAAAGACATAAGGCTTTCCATGAATATGCTTTGAGGACAAAGCATTTTTAAAGGGGAAGGCAATGTTATGCACACAAATATATATATATATATATATATAATGAAGAGACACCTTCCTAATGAAAGGTCACGTCTCTTATGAAAGGGCACCCCTACGTGAGTATATATACAGTCCTCATTTTCAATTGTATTCATCTCCTATCTTATATTCATATATTCTTATTTTATATTATGTTATCCAGATGGATTTCTTTATAATGTTCCAAAGATTTTGGATGTGTGTAGTCTGAACTGGATTGGTTCACTACATATTCAAAACCATATCAATGACAATGGAAACAAATAGTATCCCAAGGAAATTCAAAAGTAAATGAGATAAAATTACTTTAAATCATGACACATCAACCCTAATTTTTAAGAGGTATCACATCCTAGAACGATTATAGGAGGAACATGCTTTCAACTTGAAGAATATTGAACAAACTCACAAAACACTTAAAACAAACTATTAAAACTATTGTGCAATAATTTGAATATGTAGACTCAAGTCTTCAAGTTTATTTAAATCGTGACTAAGACCACTATGGTTTTCAAGGCACCAATAAATGAACCTTAGTTGAACACTAAATTCATATCATGTGTTTTCCAAGTATTTTACTAAAAAACAAAAGGTGTGTCTTTCTATAAGGAGAAGATAACGTCAAAAATAATTCCACTTGAAGACGTAACAAGGACAAAAATCACTAAGGTGTTGGTTTTTAAAGAGTGCATGCACATTCAAAATAAGCACAAGGGAGTGGGAGAAGACAACGTCAAAAATAATTCCACTTGAAGACGTAACAAGGACAAAAATCACTAAGGTGTTGGTTTTTAAAGAGTGCATGCACATTCAAAATAAGCACAAGGGAGTGGGAGAGAATATTAGGTAGTTCTGCCCCCTCAATTTAATTATGTGTTTGAATGTCCCTGGCATTCCTGAAATGTTCTTTGTCCCCAGTGATGGAATCCTAATGTAACCTTGGGCTGTCCTGCTTCTAATGAAGCACTCCAAAATTTGTAGCATTTTCCAAGTGCCCCCTTCTTTCTAATCTTGGAGGAATCTTTTGAGGCAGGAAATTTCTTAGTATTGTAACATTTTGCATAGACACTGCCCAACTACTTAGGCTTCTTATCTTGATGAAAGGGATGTCTCTTGTTTGTCACCTTGTTAACATTTTCAATCTTCAAGACTATAGCGGTTTCTTTTTCAATGAAGTATGGCCATGCAATGGCAACTACATTTAGAATGTTGGGGAGACAAGCCATCAACAATTCCATCTTATGGTTGCACTCTTGCATTGTTTCCGATCTCTATCTACTAAAAAAGCATGGAATATGCTAAAAACAGACATCTCTCTCTATCCATGAAGACCTGTGCAAACTCCTATCTTTGAAGCAAGGAACACCACTAAACCAATCCTATACCTGAACTCATATGGGAACCAACCCTGGCTCACGCCAAGCTATCTCTAGGAAAAATATCTGGATGCCAGCAAAATAAGACATGTTGGCTCTTGACCCTCAGGATTTGCAAGAAAGAAAATCAAGGGGTTAACTCTGCTGGACTAATACTTCATTGTGTAGGGCATGCCCTAATGGAATAGTTTTGATGTGACACTTTCAAGGCCCTCGTAGTATTTCTTTACTTTCATTTTCAGCAATGTTAAGTTCTTCTTATGGCATGCATATGCATCCCTTGTATTCTTAACCCTTTATTGAATTTCCCTCTTGGATCGGCCTCTTGACTCCATTTGCCCTTGTTGGATTGGCACTAATCTCTTTATTCTTTCTTCACTTTATTTTCACTATACTACAAAAGCATTGTTTTGTTAGAGCTATCTTGTCATGTCACCTTTGAGATTCATTGTTATAGCTTTAGTAATCGCTATAACAATAGGGATACCCCCCTTGAGTTGGAGAAGAGCCAACCTAAAGTGAGATGATAGGTTGTTTAGGTGACAGTGGTGACCATCCTAGTAGTTCCCTCTCGGGTTGCACCTTGTGGATTAGGGATTTTATCATTAAGTATGAGTTGGGGAGGTAACACTCCCCACCCAAGTTCAAATCCCACTTTTTACATGTTTTCCTTTTGTGGGCCAATTGGGGCTGGCAAAGTACCAGCAATCTCATTCTCGCTTAAGTGCTCGAGTGTGGGACAAAATGTTGCTTGTAAGAAGAAAACAAAACAAGGAAGTAAATCTTCAGTTTTACACCACTGTCTAAGAGAGAAGTTTTGGCCATCAATTATTCAATATAATTAACAAGAACCAACCAAGAACATTTCTACTGAATTCAGATATCAAAAACCCATTACCCTGGAATCATTAGAGGACAGCAAAATACAATAGAACAGTTCTGTCAGTTTTCTTTCTCAATTCTGTCAAGATGAAGTTGTAGTACAAATATTTTGAGACAAAAACAGACATAATTGCCTTAATAATAATGATTGAGTGATGGAAACAAACAAACAACTGCAAGATAATATTAAGCATGCATAAGTTACAAGACCATTTCATAAGAGCTTAATTAATCAATTATTAGCCATGCACCATCCCAATTCCACTTCACCTTTTCAATGGCCACAGTCTCACGTAAAGCATGCAATGTCGTTACACCATATGAAATCAAGCCACCAGCACAAGTAGGATCCACCTCAGATAGAGTACGCAGAGTTAAAGCAGCTTCCACACGAACCTGGATTTTGGAATGACATGTCAGTATTCATATTGTCAAAAATTTGCTTTATCTTAACGCCATCAACACAAGCAAGGGTGAAAATCATTAAACTAACAGCATTCAACGAAGCTGCATCAGAAAAATATAAAAATCTTCATATTGATAAGTACACGCAATTACCAGTAGTGACTTAATATATGTCTTAGAATGCATTTGTGTAGATAATAAACAAAAAATTGATTTAGAAATCAGGATCATTCATGTCAATAAAGAAAGTCACTGCCCAAGCCATGTGGAAAATCATTAGGTCATAAGGAATTAAACTGGCTATCCAGAAATATATACTCCAACATGAGAAAACAGAAAATGCAAAAACCATCATAGTAATCCTAGGGAAAAATACAGAATAGCATGCATTCATAAACCAGAGGGCGAACATTTATGTCATTATAAAGTCAGCTAGTGATAAATTTCTGCAGACCCTGTTTCCAGATTTTATATCATATCAAATGCGCTACTTACTTTCTATGACCTGAACCTCATACAAAGTTTTGCTTGGTAGAAAATGGATGTATGCAATGTGAACCACACTATGCACCAACAAGATGGATAGGATTTTTTGAAGAAAGACAAGAAAAATCATATTTCCTCTCAATCCTCGCCACAAGCCATAGGAGGATGAGACCGGTGCTACCAGTGATGCCAAAGCTGATCGAGGATACCACTCCAAGGTGGACAACTTATATATGGTCTACAAGGATGAGGCAGTAGATATGGATGACAAAGGAATGTTACCTGTACAGACTCCTCCTAGTGGAGATTCAGACATTGCTATTGCAAAATTGCAGCAAAAGCTTCATGAGCTTCAATCGAATTTTGTCCCAAGACTCTACCATATCAGTGCAGGAAAAATTAACGAAGAAGCAAAGCCTGCCCAGCAGTTAGAAGGACAATTACTTGCAATTCAAACTGTTGTTCCTCAACAGTAGCAAATAGAGGATGCATCTTTCCAGGCAACAAATCAGAAAAGGAGCCCTAAAGCACTAAATAAAACACCACACCTTATGCTCGGTGGTTGGATCATTTTGTTGGAAACCTGGAGCCTGCCACTTGGGACAAGATTCGAGCCTGCTTTCTATGTAGACTGTAGAAATTAGAAGGACAGAAATATTATGATTGAGGATCAGCAAGACTACAACATTTAGTCAAATTGATTCCTTACAAGTTTCAGGAATTTCAGTCATTTAGCTCAGAAGAAATCTCACCACACATTCTCCGAGGAATGGTGGATGGCTCTGAATACCAATGGTATGGTGCAAACGAAAACCTCCAACAAACCAATCACTGGAAAGACCTGACAAATTTCTAGGAATATCTTGACAATGGTAAAGTGGAACAAAGTGAACCACTACAAAAGGTAGTTGATAAGATGCAGAAGTTCATGCAAGATCGGGTGAAGTGTAACTTGTCAGTAGAAACTTCAAAAGACCAAGCAAAATCAAGCAAACTGCATTATCAGTACATGGAAGAATATTATGAAGAAAGAACAATAGATAAATGGGCAACCACATGACCTAACCTCAACCTCTCGAAATTGAAGATAAAGCAAATCAATGTGGCATCAGAAGGCTCAAAGCCCAAGTACATGCAAATGGTAGACTGCTAGGATAACAAGACTGCTATTTAGGCAACCATTATTTTTAAAGAGTTTGTTGGTGTATTGCCTTTAGTTACTGTTACCCCCCCCCAATGCCCAGGGGTAACTAGAGGAGATCATGTCTCATGGCCCAAAATGAAGACAGTGATCCCAACCATGATGATGATCAGCATGTCCACAAATAGCAGACCCCCTCAGATTTGCCTTTTTTGCTTCAGATCAGTCAAGCTCATCACATCCAGTCAACTCAATGTATGGGAGATGGTAAGCCAACGTCACCATGAGGTATGTTAGTCCTTCTTTCATGCGAAGTGGTGTGCTTAATATACTAGGCATGTGAATGAGGATCATTGGTTGAAGTTGCATAATGGATCACTAACTCAAGAACTTATGTTTGTTTCCTTGTTTCACCATGGTGGCCAGCATATGTGCCCTAGTCCTGTGTTGTCACCGCCCAGGGAAAAGGGGTACTACTGGGGGGCCCTCACAAAGGTAACGTTCAGTTCCCCACCATACTTAACACTTTCCATCCCAGAGCCTATCACAGTGTACTAAACTTTAGTAATGGGTCATTGTCCATTCTCTCATGAGAATAGAGGTTGAAGGCCCAGAGGTTGATTGCAATTGCTAAGCAAAAGAAGAATAAAGAAAGAATAATGCTCAAGAAGGAAAGAAAGAATAGCAAAGGACTCTCAAAAGCCAATCCAAACTTGAGCGCTACCTTTTCCACGGTCGCCCCAGTCCCAAAGTAGTGATGCTATAGCTTGAAACCTTATTGAGGGGCCTTGCAAATATGATAAAAGGACAGTAAAAAGGCAGATTAAGGGGTTTGGAAAAATGTAGCGCTTAGAAAGTGGTAACTCAAGAGAAAGCGCACCCTCCACAAAGGTGCTCATAGAAATGGACTCAATGACACCATAAGCCATGAAGTAAGCCCAACACATACCACTATCACACTTACTCGTGAAGGGTTCATTTCTTTCATTGCTTCCCCGGGAACATATCCCTCTACTTGGGTCTTTTCTTTCATCGTTTTGGTTGGCACACCTAATAGGGTCAGATGAAGGTCCTCCCATATTCAAACTTGTCAACTTACATAAAGTCCTGAACTAATAAGAAATTTGAAGGGGATACTTGATGTGAATTATTCATGTGGCTTACATCTTAAGTGACAGCTTACTTTGCATGATCTAAGGATTGGTATGTCTTATGAACATTGGCTTTACTTGATTTCATATTTTGTTTTGATCTGGATGTTCCTGACATGGTTCTTGGAAGGACGCCCCGGGCTTTCACCTAGGATTGTGTGCCTCTATTGCAGGATATGGCACGTGTGATGGAGAGCATTGAGTCACCCAATGGCTTGACACATTCAAACATTGGCTCTCACACCTTCAAGGCTTTGGACGCTGGATAGATGGGCTTTATTTTGATAGATATGGTCATGGTGGCACAGAGATGGGTAGAAAGCCCACACCCTATGCTTTACACCCTAGAGACTATCATGCATTAGATGGAGGACGTTGCACAAGGAGATGATTGGAGGACACTCGGAGATGACACATAGCCTTCTCCTGCTTGGAAGCCATCCCTTACATCTTGGACGTTGGGCATTTAAATGATGACATCATGCTAGGGTTTGACAGAGATGATAGGTTTGTTGCCACTTGGACACCAGTGATGACTTGAGATATGGCATAGCATTCTTTCACCATACTTGCACCTCAGATAATGACACATGGCCTTGGAGAGGCCATCCTAGCCCATTGGAGGCATGACGTCACCACACGTGTGACCATTATTGTATTATTTTAATGATTTTGACATTTGTAGAGGCTAACTTGAGGGGTCAGCCCCACTTGTAACTTAAAATTATAACATTTTGTGGACAATATCACTTGTTTACCTCATATAAATAGAGGGAGTGCTCATTTCATTTTTCATCAACACATCTCTCACATTTGAGAGAGAGCTACTCTAGAAAAGGTTCGCTCTATCTCTTTCTTTCTCTTGGATCTAGTGCGTGTTAGATTTAGGGTAATTTTGCAAAACAGTAGTATCTTTAAATTTCAGAGATCA
>SNQJ01S0047969.1:105374-144718 GCA_010110895.2 Picea sitchensis
CTATCTGGGCCATTCCTCCGGCACTAAACAAAGTGCAACCTGGAGAGAATGAATCTGCCCTAGGGAATGACTGTCCAGAACATTTCCTAAGGAAATGACTGTCCTGCACCAACCTCCAAAACGGACCATTCTTCGAAACTGCTCACAACTGTGAGATTCGAAAGAATGATTTTCCGGCGAGGCGGACCGGTCTTCTTGACCACTAATAAAAGTGACCGTCAAGAAGAGAGATTGTCCTAGACCATTCCCCATGTTAACCACAATGGGAAATCGTTGTCTATGGTACATCAGCAATCCATCGAACCATTTTCATTACGAAAAATGACCGTTCGATCTGGACCATTTTCCGAACTGGAAAATGCCTGTCCGTCAGAAATCTAAAACCACTTTCCGAACTGGAAAGGAACTGCCCAAGCTGGACCATTTTTCAAACTTGAAAATGGTTGTCCTCAATTCAATGATATGTTAGTGCTCCCTCCCAACCTGGAAAGTCATTTCTTCCCTTTCAACTAAGGGAGTTATTTCCACGATCCCCAATTTGTCTTGGAAATATGCAAACTTTATTCTGGACAGAGGCTTTGTCAGGATATCTGATGTCTGCTCATCTGTGGGGATATACTAGAGCTTTACTTCTCCTTCCTAGACTTTATCTCGAATAAAGTAGTATTTGATCTCAATGTGTTTCGACCGTTCATGAAACACTGGGTGTTCTGATAGCCTTATACAACTTTGATTGTCACAGTGTATTATGGTCAAATCTGGAACCTGATCAAATAATCTGGAGATTAGCTTTCTCAGCCATATTGCTTATGTACATGCTTCACATGCTGCGATATATTTTGCTTCTGTTGTGCTGAGTGCGAAAAACTTTTGTTTCCTGCTGCCCCAAGATATCATAGCGGAGCCCAAGCTGAAACACATCCCTGAAGTACTCTTTTTGTCTTCTGCACTTCCTGCCCAATTTGAATCTGTGAATCCATGAAGTTGTATGTCACTGGATGCGGTATATCTTAAACCATAGTTTAGTGTCCCACGAATATATATTAGAACATGCTTTGCAGTTGTCCAATGCTCATGTCTAGGTTCCACCTGGAACTGGCTTAGTGTGTTCACAGCAACGCAAATGTCTGGTCGAGTATTTACCAAATACATGAATGACCCAATCAATTGTAGATATAGTGATGGATCTACTGGATCAGAATCTGAGTCTCTTACTTTTCTTATATCTGTGGTCATAGGAGTGTCCATGGATTTGCAATCCATCATTCCAAACTTCTAAAGAATCTTTATTGCATACTTTCCTTGTCCAAGGAATACTTCACCACGCTTCTGCCATACTTTTAGTCCCAAGTAATAATGCTTGAGACCAAGATCTTTCATGTCAAACTCAGAAGCTAGTTCCTTTTTGCACTGGATGATGAGAGACTCTTCACCTGTTAGGAATAGATCGTCGACATATAGCAGTAGAATCACAGGTGCATTGTTCACGACTTTGTAGTAAAGATTTGGATCTACATGACTTTTGGAGAAACCAAGTCTCATTAGATAGTTGTCTATTCTGGCATACCAAGCTCTTGGAGCTTGCTTGAGTCCATATAAAGCTTTCTTTAGTTTGCAAACATGGGTGTCTATGGAATGTACTTCAAACCCTTGAGGTAGTTCAATGTATACTTCTTCTTCGATTACTCCATTGAGGAAAGTTGTCTTTACATCCATCTGATGTAAACTCCATCCCATGGAAGCGACAAGAGACATGATAGCTCTAATGGAAGTATATCTGGCAACCTGAGCAAATGTTTCGTCATAGTCTTCTCCCTCCTTCTGGGAGAACCCTCTAGCTACGAACCTTGCTTTATATTTATCCACGCTTTCGTCTGCTGCATGTTTGATCTTATATACCCATTTTGAAGTTACTACTGATTTTTCTTTAGGTCTAGGCACAATTTCCCATACATCATTTTCCATGATGGACTGGTGTTCTTCTGTCATGGCTTCCTTCCATTGTTTCTTCTGAACTACCTCTTCAAACGTGGTAGGTTCTTCGTCTAGAAGATTTGTCATACATGCTGCATAGCTGGAGAATCTTTTGGGCTTCTTACTTTTTCTGAAGGTCCCACTTGGGGCCTTGAGTCTTTCTGCTTCTTGTAGGGTAGCTTCAAGCCAAGTTGGTCGTTTCTTAGTCTTAGGTATAGTGTCTGAATCAATGGTCTCACATGGTTGCATCGGATGATCAAGTTGTTCCTTTTCTTCATTCTGGTTTTCTGGAAGACATGTGCCTTCTTCAATAGGCTCTTCATACACTTCTTGTTCTATAGTTTCTTCTATGGATTTCTTGAAAGCCATCTTTTCATTGAAGGTCACGTCTCTGCTGACTTCAATCTTATGTTGTTCCAGAATATAGATTCTATAAGCCTTGAATGATTCACTATATCCCACGAATATGCCCTTCTTTCCTGAGGATTCTAATTTATTTCTTTTATCCTTGGGAATGTGAAAGTAAATAGGGCATCCAAAGATTCTTAACTTTTCCACATTAGGTTTCTTTCCTGAGAAGGCTTCTTCTGGAGTCATGTCCTTCAATATGCGGTGAGGACTTCTGTTTTGAACATATATTGTTGTCATGGCTGCTTCTCCCCATAAGAACATAGATAAACCTTGATCGTTTAGTAGTGCCTTCACGGTTTCTTCAATAGATCTGTTCTTCCTTTCTGCTACACCATTTTGCTGAGGATTATGAGGAACACAGTCAGCTCCCTCCTAATCCCTGTCGATTTGCAAAAGGCAACGAATTCCTTTGATGTGTATTCTCCTCCATTATCTGTTCTCAAGGTCTTGATTTTCTTGTTTGTGAGGTTCTCTATCTCTGTTTTGAATTCTTGAAACTTGTTGAATACTTCATCCTTTGTCTACAAGAGATATAACCAAGTCTTTCTTGAGTAATCATCTATGAAGATTACGTAGTAGAGAGAACCTCCTAGAGATTTGACTGGCATCGAACCACAAACATCTGAATGTATTAGATCTAGAATCTCCTTAGATCTATTGTTACTGCTTGGGAATGGTTTCTTGATATTCTTTCCAAGAGCACATCCTTTGCAGATTCCTTCATGCGTAGACTGTAATTTTGGTATTCCTTCAACCATCTTTTTGAGAAAAGGCAATGCTTGATAGTTAATATGAGCATACCTTCTGTGCCAAAGTTCATTGGGATTGACTTCATCATGTACAAGAGCTTCTTCATTTTGTTCTAGTAGTCTATATAGATTTCCTTCACGGGTTCCAATAACCCTAGCATTCTCTATGCTGGAGTCTTTGTGCCAAGATAACACTTTTCCATCTATGAAAGCTATTATGTTTCCTTTGTCTTCTAGGCAAGATATGGATACAAGATTCTTTTCTAAACCAGGTACATATAAGACATTGCTCAAATGAACATTGTTACATGTTTTCAACTTGACGGAGGCTTGTCCAAATCCTTCGACTAGGTAAGTGCTTTTGTCTCCAAGCTCTACTTTATACGATGTCTTCCTTTCATTTAGATTTGAGAGTCTGGCTTGATCTCCCGTCATATGCCTAAAAGCTCCACTGTCAATTATACACATGTCATCTTCAATCGTTCCTGTGAGTGTTGAGTAGTGTAGATGACTAGTCTTTTCATTCATGACTTCAGTTGATTGGTGACTGGTCATGCTTTGATCCAAAACTTCAACCTTGACGTTTCTACCTTCTGAGAGTGCCAAGAGGTGCGCTGGACTAGGGCGCACTTGAATACCTTCTTCTTGAGCGAGATGTTCCATCATAAGGTGTTGGATTGCGGTTTTAGCGTTTCTGCAACTGCACCTGCTAGTAACCCTAGCGGCAGTGTCTTGGAAGTTGCTCCTACTAGTAAACCCTAGCGGCAGTTCTTCAACGAGCTTAGTATCCTAATGGCTATGCTTCCTTCCAACGATTAGATTGAATGAAGGAGGTGTGGGCCCATAACCTGTTAGAATGTGCTCGTTTTACCATAGACAATATCACTATTGTCACCCAACCATAGGCCGAAGCCACCCTCCGAGCACCTTAACCTTGACAGAGAGAAGAATCCTAGTAACAAATAAATAGCCAAGCAAGAAGTAACCAAAGCTGATTAGAGAGTCCAACCCAGAAAGATAGAAACAATAGACTTCAGATCTGGTGGCAACACCTTCTCCAGGACTTGCGCACAAGACTGCCAGACTGCAGTGCGCACAAGTGTCTTTCTGTGATTCTGAGAAGTGTGTGTAAAGTGAACACTGGTGCCCTATATTTATACTAGCTCTGGAAGACTACCTGGGCCGACTTCTCATTCTGGGTACTAATTAATTCATATTAATTATCTCTCTTAGCCGACATCTCTTCTAGGGTTACATTCACTTCTTTTCTTGCTTCCGGAATATTCTAATCTTGTCAAAGGTCACAATGGAGGTTGATACCTCCCGAAGCTACCATAATATCAACATCCACCTCTTTGTTGAGGGATCACAAGACTTTAAAGTTCAAGATGGAGTCGAATTGCCTGGCCAAGTTTAAAGTTCTATGAATTATCCTCTGGAGTCCAGTAGATTTGGGGGTAGAGAGCTTGAGAAGAAGGTAAACTATGATAGAAGAATCCCCTATGACAGTGAGCTGCTTGATCCCATGTGCCTTTGTTCTTTGCAGAGTCCAGACATTAATAGGAAACCGAAGCTTCTACTTCATTATTTGAGGTAATTCCCAAACCCCAAGCATATTAACTTTCTTCCATTCCTCCAGGATCAACAGAGAAAGGTATGTTTATCTATGAAATTTATGTGGGATTTTTTGAGGTGACTCAGAAATGGCTTATGCACTTCCAGGAAAATGACTCGGAAATATTTGCCAAACCTAGGAAAGCACATGTCGACCCTAACTATCTATCAAGAGTAGACAATGGCGAGGAAGTTGGTTGATTTGTAATTGCACAGCCTATTGCTGATACAATTTGGTAAACTAAAGAATTACAGCACTTTATGAGCTGTTGAATCCACCAACTTATTCTTAAATTATCGACTAGGGTGAATAAGATTCCAAAGTGTTGTGCACTGTTAATGCAACCCTCAAGGATTCAATGCTACCGAATTAAATCTTCATTGCTAATTCTAACTATTGTGGAGCTAAATGCCACTAGATGCAACTAACTACTGTGACTAATTTAGCTTGGCAAGGGCCAGGGATTATGTAGCTTAAGCCATCCAAGGCACCAAATGCCCTTTGGCTCTCCAGACTCAATGCTTCAAAATCCCCTCACTTCAAAAATCAAAATACAATGCTTGAAAGTAAAGACCCATTGAAGCAGTCAATAAATGCTATAGGAAATAAAGCTAACGTTCCACAGAAAATAAAGTTGAATGTTGCAGTGTGCTCAACATCACAACATTTCGCCTTGCCAACTACATGGTCATGGCATGCTGGAAGGAGAACTTCAATAGAAAACACTATGAACAAATGACTGCTGAAGCTAAGTATATAACAATTCTTCAGCCACCCACAAGGACATAGAATGCTGGACTGAAGAATTATAAACGCAACTACAGACTATAAATGCAAACCCAAAATATACACAGAGAGGTGTATTCACCAGCAAACCTCTTCAAGTGGACCTTGACTTGAAGAGAACTGACAAATCCCCGTAATGAGCTTTAATTCAACCCTATAACAGCAACTTTATTTCATTAACAAGCCCCAAGGGTTAGCTCAAGTGGGTCTGAGCCAGACGTGAAGCTATCCCCAGCGGAGGAGGTCATGGGTTCGAATCTCTTGCTCCCCCTTGGGGTTAGGCCCCGTAATCAGGGCCGGCAGTTTACCTCGTTTACCATCCACAAAGTGGGGAAGTACTCGAGGGTTTCCCGTGAGATATTCTATTGGAAAAAATAAAATAAAACTTTATTTCATTAACAGAACTTTTCTTCCAAACTCCAACTCTAATCTGCAATTCGCACCTCTAACCCTAGCTTATGTAGAATCTAGAATCTAACCCCCAAAATTGAGCTGCAGATGGGTACATTTATACTAGCAAGTTCTTGGATCCCTCGAGGCAGGTGCTAGACCCATTTTTTCCCAAGAATTCCCAACTTCCTTGTACCAGTCAACTGTCATCTTGGCAGGCTGTTGAGGAAATAAATTCTTGGGCACACTACCCTTCTTGATCAGCTGAATCAATGAGTTGCTGAAGAGATGAACTCACAAGCCCATCTTCCTTCTTGATTAGGCTGAGGTATTGCTGGGGAAGCAAATTCACAAGCCAATATCCCTTCTTGATCAGGCTGATGTAATGGGTCAAATCTGCGATATCCCAAATTACTGTTGAACGACCACCACCTGTCTTATGGATTTTTAACTAATTTTATGAGTGTATAACAGGCTGCAGAGTCGAGAGGACTCTGCAGCCTACTCTTCCTTTTGATTTGTAACTTAGAAAATGCACCTAAGTGTTGGTAAAAAATTATTCTATGCTGATGAAATGAATAAATAACCATTCTGCAGCAGATGTACACTCCATAGCAAGTAAAAGTATCATTCATAATTCATCAGCAAACTTATTATTAACACACATTCATCAACATACACGCAAACTCAAATATTTCATCAGAAAATCACATAAAATGCTGTCAAACTAATGAATTGCAAGTAAATTAACAAACTGTCAATGGCTACAAAATAGGTCAGTTCGGCAGTTATTATGCTCAGAAGTGGCAAGGCTTAGGTTTAACTTTTCAGGAGGTGAACAGCCATAAAAAGATGAGCAAAACAGGCTAATTCTGGGGCTCATCACAATTCTTCACACAAATCTTCTACCTGCCTATGTTGCTGATAAAATAACAATAATTAATCAATGTTGAAAATATTGCTTCGAGGAATATATTTACATGGTATTAGAGAAATATCAGAAAACATGGAAAAAATCAGCAACCTGAAAACTGGGAAAAATCAGAAATCACTTGAAGAAATGGATCGCAGTTGTGAACTTAGGGATTTAATAAATAATAATGATATACTATATAATTAAATTTCATTATATTGTATATTATATGTTATACCATATTAGGTATATAACAAGCACCAATCCTTCGTTTTTGGATTGGGAATCTGGGATAAACCGTTTCATATTCATGTGGATGATTAGTCACCACTACAGGAGTGGTCCTAGAAAAGCAGAGACAAGTCAATAGATAATCCAATCCTGTTAGCAAGTAGGACACTCTCCACAGCAGAAAGTTATTATTCAACAACAGAGAGAGAAGCTTTGGGTAAAATTTTCAACATTATTTTTAGGAAATCACTTCAATTTTTATCTGGACCATCAAGCCTTCAAGCACATTGTGAATAAGCCACTTCTTTGGGGAAGACTCAGCAGATAGTTTATGCTCTTCCAAAGAAATGACTTTGAAATATTTGTCAAACCTAGGATAGCACAAGTTGGCCCTGACCATCTATCAAGAGTAGACAATGGAGAGGAAGTTGGTTGATCTGTAATTGCACAGCCAATTGCTGATACAATTCGTCACACAAATCTTCTACCTGCCAATGTTGCTGATCCATTGACCAAGAAAGCTCAGTACCCAGAGCTTATTGTTGAGAAGGCTCATGTCAAAAAAGCTCAAGATGTGATTAAAGAGCTAATAAATAACAGAAGAGGCATAGAAACTAAAGTAGAATATCAAGACAAAACCAGAGAAATAGGAATCAAAGGAGAAAAGGATGCAATCTAATGGTAAGGAGAGACAGGTACGAACCAGGTTTACATACATACTGTTACAAATAGACACCGCAAGGAAGATGGCCACATTGATTATGCACACACCAGATACGGCAGCGGCCTCGGTGCAGAAGGCGAGGGAACATGTGCGTCAAGATAATCTGCTTAAGCTGCACTTAACGGCAACCATTGTAGTAAAGTGTACAGAGACTATAAAGCATATTATGGAAGAGTTTGCAGTAAAAAATCTCCTTGTGAGAAACAAAGACATAAATTATGTTCTGAACCAAGATAATCATGCAACAGAGGTGACTATGAGCATGAACAACTACACGATGAATCATACGGTGGTACATGAGGGTTCAGGAATCAATCTCCTCCAGGAAAATGAGTGGATCCAAATGGAAGACTAGCATTATGGCCCCCCAAGTTCTGATTGTGAATGGCTAACTAGAGTTCGAGCAACTTGACTACAAAGAATTCGAGCAATTCTTCACTAGGAACACAATACATAGCAATAGGCAAGACAGTCAATTGGGAAATAGCCAAATCAAGCACGAGGACTGAAGACTCTGGGAGAATGGGCAAGCTTCCATGACAATTTCGATACACATTCAAACAGGTGGATGGAGTATTGATTCTTGAGGACCGTGAATGTTTCAAAGATACAAAATTCAGATAGTGGAATTTTCCATTGGTAAATGGAAGACTACGAGATGTTTTCACCAACTTGATTTTGATTGATTGTGCATAAAGGTATTCATGACGGAACATCACCCTGCACCCATATCAGAGTCAAGCATGTAATTTGAAATATTCAAACAATTGTTTGCCCTTAATAAACGAATAAAAGTCTAAAGGAAAAAATAATTATAGTGCATTTATGGGAGACTATCCAAATAATGTTATATCCGGATCATTTAGCACTTTTGTTTGTTGTCGAATCCCAACGAACAAACAAATAACTGGCATCACAGAGAGAGAAAGAGGATGAGACCACAACAACAACAAAAAAATGCTAGTTTTAAGTTTAAACAGAACTCAACATTTAAATAGCTTTGCCCAGAAATTAAACCCGGAATGCATTTATATAATAAAACAGCAAACAAGTGAGATGGCATGAAACAATCAAAAGGAGCTCGAATCATGGGACGGAACCTGCTTTCAACAAAGAATATCACATTGCATAATGTACCTTAACCTTACTTACAGGGATTGATGAGTTTGACAGGATCGCAACCAATGAGTTATCAAGAACCTCCTTTGAATCCCACGGCACCTGTTAAAGTCTCAAAAAGTAAAACACAACAGAAGTTACATAACTTGCAGATAAGATAAGATAAGATAATTTTATTAATGTCCAACAAATGACCACATAGTAGGTCAATGGGACTCAGAAGTACAATCCAGTGCAAGCACATTGCGGAAGTGCAAAAGTAACTCCTATTGCTAATCTACAAGAAAGCAACATAGCTAAAAGAACTAAGCAATGGTAAGTTGGTAACCAAAAATAATACAGATACAATGCCCACACCAAAATATAATAAGCTGATGACAAACAAGGGGAAAGAGGGAACATATCCATGACAGAATGCAGTGATGAATACAGACAAAACGTTTTGTTCAAACCATATATTCTCAGTCTTTTTCATTAAAATCTGCATTCACTCTCTCGTTTTCTCTGTAATATCAAAAGATATCAAAATACTAAAAACAGAACTACTGATGACAAATCCGTGTGAAAGGTTCTTCTTAGCAACAAACACGAAGGTTTTATCTTCTGGTCAGCTTTAAGAGAATTTTGCACTTTACACGCCACCATGGCCTTCTACCTTAAGAATATACACATCAATTAATGTAGAAATAATAAAATTTGATGATTACTGATTTTAATATTATTGAAAAAAATGAAAATTTTGAGATGACAAACCTCTCCCAGAGTGGTTAACAGATGAGATAAAGTCCGTAGTGTAACTACAAGCATAGACGGACTTGTATCTGGTAAGCAAAGCTGCATGGTATTGGCAAAAACATCGTTGGAGTTAATACAATCCACAAGACCTTTGTTAATCAACGTCTTCCTAAAAGTGTGAAGAACAGCCACATACAACAAAACCATAATATAAAGACCAGTTTTCCCTCGGGTTTCCATTAAAAACTATGCCAAGAGATTCCTTAGAATATTAGAAAATTTAATTACTCAAAAAATGCAACGAAGGTTTAATAAAATTTAATAGTAGAGTTGCACAAAGGCTTTCTGACAAAAACACAAAGCTAACCTGTTTTGCCAAAAGGATCATAAAGTCCTTTTGAGTGGGTTCACTCATTTGCTCTACAATACCAACTCGAAGAATATACAAAACACATGCCTGCAGAAAGCAAAAGCATAAGAGAACAGAAAAATTTATTGCATGTCTAGCACATTTCATCTAACTTTGGGGTACACAGAGATGCTAAAAGAAAATTTTCAAGTATAAATTTCATGCACAACTGCTATAGAGCACTCAGATAGGAAGTAAAAAAATTGAACGAGAATATAACTCATGTATTGATTGGGTCTTGGCATGCATTCCAGCAGAATGAAACGCAATATGTGTCTTTTGATGCCATGATACAAAACAAAAGATTACTACTTTGGTTCATTCTCACCCTATATTAAAAGGTAAACACTGATTTATATTGTCACCTGGGTCCTAAATAATAAATAACATACCAGTAATGCATTTGTAGGCATCCAAGAATACAAAGATAACCTACAACGTAATCATCAAATTCTGAGGTTGATGAAATCTAAGTGTCATGCATGAGCCTCATACTGTATGAAGAAAATCTTTACCAAACACAGCATAAGATAAGGATTAAGTTGAATAGAAGCACCAACCTGTGCATGTGCATCTATTGCTGAATTTCCATGAAGCATGTCAATGGCCTGTAATGCAAAATTTTGTAACTCTGTATCGCTGTGGAGATATGTCAAATGCATTCCCTGCACAACACATATCAAGACAGAAATCAGCTTGCATGTACAAGCCAAAACCTATTTCCATTCTTGGAATTCAAAATATGTACCTTATTTCTCAGAATCCATCTTGACTGCCCAGCATGCATTTGAAAGGAAGATCATACTATGGTGAAATGTTGCATGGGATTCCAGTATAAGAGATTTCAAATGGAAATGCAGGACAAACTTTATGCAGTGACTCATAATGCAGAAACATAAGAGCATTTCAGGATAGACAGATCAAAGAAGCAATACATTATGAGATTCTTTATCACAGTCCCCATACAGCAGTACAGGCTGCAAAAAGGCTTAACAGTGCCTAATTCTGAAAGAGGACCAAGTACGGTAAATAAGATGCCACAAAAGACCTATAAGGCAATCATAAATGGCATATGCACATTCTAGACAGAATTCTGATCATCACAGAATAAAACGTAAGATGGAAAGTACGAAACTCAGAAATGCAAGGTCCAAAAAATCAGCATTCATCAACATTGGTCAAAATGGATCAATACTCGCCAAAGGACTCAAATAAAAGTGGTAGCTTGATGTACAATGACTTGGTGATACAGCTATCCCTATGATTTTCCGTGGCTTTCTGAGATGGGTATGCCTATGATGGGCAGTGTTTGTGAGTGCACAAATCCTATGTTAGAAACAGTTCAGCAGGTATTGGAAGTGAAAGACCAAGAGTTGTATAAAACTATTTGGCATATCATTTGAACCCCAAGTACTAGGATGGCTCTTATTTGAGTCAATTTGTTAATAAAAGGGTGCCTCCAAAGCAAGCTAAGTAGTTGTTCATTGGATTCAGAGCAGCATTAACCAATATATGACCTTATCAGAGCAAGGCCTTATTAGTTTGTAATTTATTAACCAATATATGACCTTATCAGAGCAAGGCCTTATTAGTTTGTAATTTTGTAATCAATTTGTCATATTTTCTATTGGCAATGGTACATTTGGAAATATCCAGGCACTTGCTGACTGGGAGGGCTTGATGGGGTCAATCTATTGGCGGTCAACTTATAACTCTCATGACTGTGGGTTCCAGTCATTAGCAGCTTGAGTTCTCTATGTTGAAATAATGTAACTAAGCGTAGCATTCTTTATTATTTTGTTATTGGATTAAACTCCCATTGAGGATTAATCAATCATGTCGCCATTAGTTGTTTTATTGCCAGGTTACAATCCCATTGGAGGATTAACCATGGTCGAGCATTGTATAAGGACCAAATCCCCTTGCTGATTGGTCATCGGACAATTATAATGTAAAGAATAAGAAGTCGGCCCCTGGCAGTTATATTAAAAGGGCCAGATTTTAATTAAAGGTGGATTTACCAACCCAGTGAGAGAGGTCGGCCCCTGCCAAGATGGTGACTCTTCACACCTGCCAGATTATGGCTAGCTCTCACTTCTAACACACTTCACAATTTTTCCTACATCTTTATGAGGCAAGTTAAGACATTTCAAGTTGGTGAGAGGAGAAGAAGGGTGCATAGTGCCCTTGGAGGGAGGATTTTTTGTATTGGCTGAGTTATCTCTTGAACTCTTGATAAGCTATTTATGATAAGGAAGTTTTGCTGGGTTTTCCTTCATTTCCATGACAAATGTTGTGTCTCTGTGGATGTGTATTTCAGTGATCTTGTTCTTATTATGCTCTTATCTTATGAAATGCAAAGAACTATAATATCAGCATGCACAAACATTAACACTCTAACAGGTTGCCAACTCTTCGACCGCTAAGAGAAACTGAGAACTTGTGGGTTTAATCAGTCGGTGAAGAGAAAAGGTTGACATCATCAAAGGCAGAAGATCTCGCACATATTCATACAAACTTTCACGTCTTCAAAGTTGAGGGATGTGGATCCCAAAGATAGAGAATCGGACACTCCTTTCATGATGCTTTCCAAGTTGAGTTTGGGATCTTCTTCTATAGAAGACATTTTTGCAGAGGATGATCAGCCAATTATGGGAGGTGTTCATGCATCAAGTTCTGCTTCTGTATCTGGTTCTATCACTTCTGTTAGGGGTTCTTATCATCAAGGTTGGAACTTAGATAATGTTGCATTAGATGATGTAGAGGGTGGTGGAGACCATGATAATAAGGAATACTAATTTTGAAAGTTGAGTCCTAACATTTTGGCATATAACTTGAAATAAACTCAAGACTATTTTTTTGACAGTCTGAATCTTCTCTAATTTCAAAATCTATATGTATTCAATCTTTATGTTCATGAATATCTTGTCATTGTTAATATTTAATGATTATGCTACATCGTACTGAAACCTAAATTAAAATATGCATCTCAATTGGCATTTACAGATTGTTTTGAAATTTCTACATATGTGAGAATACAATTGCATACATACATACAAAGATATGTGTGTCTCTGTGTATTTTTGAAAATATGTATATTGCCGCACGCACAATTCATATATTTGAGACCCCTATCGCACTCACACCCTAACCATACCCGCACCAACTCCCACATGCACACACCATGTAACACTGATTCAACCATTTAGAATTTCAGATATGGGCATACTCTTGCCTGATATTATGTCATAATTGAATTTTTGTTATCCTACTATCATTTCACTGCTCTACATGGCCTAGGCTTTTGCCAAAGAATTAGTCGATAGTTGCTTTTGCAGCAAAATTTCACTTTCAAGGTGGTGGTCAAACAAGGAAAATCCAATGTTGCACCTTAGGACATGTCATGTCCCTAGTGTTTCTCTATCATCGAGGGACAGGGGAATGACATCGGACATCCCCTTTTTCTTGGGGGCAGGGGAATGACCCAAAGAGAGACCATTGTAATCAAAGCAATAAAAGAGTGGACTACACAGCGCCCCATTTTCGTTTCCCTGTAGGGAGGGTGGTGTGGTTGTGTGATTTGCTCGATTTCTTTCATTTTATTTGCTAATCATCATCTAAGGAAAGATAAAATAAACACAACAACAATAATCACATTTAGTTTAGTTTTCATTTTGGAAAGCAAAATTTTAATTGCTAGATTAGATTTCATTTTTTGCAATTTTACCTTTTTTTTTGGCAAATAAACCAGTCCCCTCAGCTCCTCTGAAAAGAGGCTGGACAGTGTGGACTTAGTAATTAGAGAGACATTTATTTTCTTGTCATTTCAATTTCTTGCAAATAAACCCGTCCCCTCAGCTCCTCTGAAAAGAGGCTGGTCAGTGTGGACTTAGTTTAATTAGAAAACATTTACTTTCTGCAATTTACTTTCAGTCTTCATTTTATTGCAAATAAACCTTTCCCCTCAGCTCCCCTTAGTATTGTTTTTGGCCCTTCCTCTGCGAGCTTAGTCTCGATCTCTGGAAGTAAGCTCATACAAAACTGGGGTTGGTCAGTGTGGAGTAGTATAATTAGGACAATCTCAAAAGAAGCTATTGTTTGGTGTGGAAAACCGCATAAAGGGAGTGTGTGAAGTCAGACAGAATACCTCGGGCTTGTTTCCCTCTGTGTTGGACGTCCGACACCTTTATTGAGTTTGTTGGTGAAGCCATTTGGATTTCGGCAAGCTCTCCGCAAATTTCCGCGCTAAAGGGATAGCCTCTCTAGAGGCCACATCTTAGATTAGTTTTAACTTTTGCTTTCTTGCAATATATTTTCACACAAGCAATAAATTAATCCCACCAACCTTAATCTAAAAATTTCAAGGACATTTTCACAAGGCAATCTCCATATTCAACAGCATTACACTTTTCACAATTATTGGCACTGGTCACTTTTGTTTATACTCAAAGCCATTTGCTTCAAGTACATTTATTTCTTAAGCATTGTCATTTTATCTTTAAGTATTTCTTTTTGCTTATGGTTATTTACTTGCATGTATCAATAGTCATCTGAACATCCTTTTATGCAAGTATCTCTTTATTTAAGATCTCTCTTATAAGCAATTGTGGTGAATGAGTGATATATGCTGTTAGTATAGATTTATCTTTTGTGTATTGTTCTTTGCAATAAACTCCTAGAATACAAGTTTTGCCAAGATTTAATTTTCAAGCCTTAGTATATTTTCTTTAGGGACTACCCCCCTTGGCTTCGCTAGGAGTTGGCCTAGACGGAGGTGTCGAGGATCAGGTGACAGCACCTTGACTTGAGATTTGCCCCAAAGGACACACCAAGTGGATTGAAGATTTCTTCCATGTTCCCAAGGTGTGTATAAACTATAAAGGCGGCAACAGGAGGTATAGTTCATCCTTCACAAATATAATTATGCTACTTCATCCAAACTATCTTGGGGAGGAAAAAAAGAGAATCTGAAAGGCTTCAAGGCAAGCACATAGAAAAATGTACTGGAGACCAACACATAAAGTTAAAAATACAGGCATGCCGATAGATTGCCTATATAAAATAGTCATATATTTGCAGAGCACATGGATAAACACTTTATCTAAAGCTATGTTCCCTATGAAAACAAACATTGCAAGAAACAATATATATCCCATGGAAGACAATCCAGCAAGATGAGAAGGAAAACTTGCACATTAAATACCTGCAGAAATGAGACCCAAGCCATAGTTAGACCGACACGCAAATCTTTACACCGTGGCCCAGTCGCTGCATCAGAAAGAAACGCATTACCACATGTATTGCTCTGAAAACTTTCCATCAACCATTTCCAAGACTACTATCCAGATCCATTTTCAAGACTACTTTCCATCAACCATTTTCAATACCGAAAAATTTTATACATAGATAATAATCAAGATTCAAGATATCAAAATTTCAGAGTATAAAATTCTCAAAATCTGTAAGTCATTATGGAAATCATAAAATACAATTTCATAGACCATTAACCTCCATAAGTATTGTCAGATGAACCAGGAAATAGTCGCAATGATATATTTCAGAAGAAATATAACAGGTACAAAAAATAGCACAAGAGGTGGCATGAAGTGCAGAAATAAAATAGGTTAGAAGATAAGAAATAAATAGAGAGGTAAGATACAGCTGAAGTAAACCCAGTGCTCGTGTTCTAAGATGTCCTCATAAAACTTCAACACAGTCCGCTCATTCTTATGTTGATATTCTATAGGGGAGCATTTTTGTAGCCATCTCCAACTTGGACGTAAACTTGGTGGTAAGAGAATAAAGTTTGCAATCCTCCAACAACACAACTCCATCAACCAGATCAAAGGGAACTGACTTAGAACAACAACAATATTTGAAAGATAATTGGATTATATAATAAGTTGTATACATTGAAACTAAGTACATGGTATTGCCTTATTCTCAACGCACGTAGCAGAAAACTGCTTCTCCCCAGCACTTTCCAAGTCCAACAAATTGAAAAATCAATGTAGCCCAAGTATGGAAAAAGGAATTACAGTGTGAAATCAGAAATTAATGGAAACCTGCTCAAGGCATTAAGAGCACAGCTTTCAAGAACATGGCATATACAATGGGAAAATATCACACCAAGAGATGTTTTCATTTCAAATGAAAGGGCCTTAGATTATCGTGTGCTATATGCATAGCATGATTTTTCTGCTTGAAAAAATCTTGACCTAGGTTTCTGATAGTAGCAGTTACAAATAAGTTATAACTCAAACTCTTCCTAAATCAGGATGTGGCAATATATACAATAGACATTAGAAAACCTAAAAAAAGGTTGGCTTACCTTTCATGAAAGGCCAAATCAAATGCTTCTGCAAGCCTCCTTCCAATGTTCTTGCTGGAACAGGTTGTCCTTTCCCCCTTGATTGCACCTACAATCATAGTCATAAGATCAAACTGATTGATGAAAATTAGTACGTGTTCATAACACCGAGGTACATTATAATACGCACCTGTGATTCAGGATTCAGACCAAGGGCTAGTAAAGCTCCCAGTGCCTCTGCAAATGCGTCTCTTACAGATGGAATAGGATCCTCCAATGCCTATCAAATTATATGGACAAAGAATGATGTTACTTGTTTTCTGTCTGAGCAGTATTAATAATTTACACAAAAAATATATTGATAACTTATACATAACACCTATAAAGTAAGGAAATTAACTTTAAAAGTACAAAGAAGATTGATGCAATTTGATCCTGAAAGATGGAGAAAAAATACTGAGGCACCATATTTGCAAGGCTAGATTTCTCTATATATTTGATGTACTGAAAATTTAATTCCAAGTAGTGGCCTCAAAGGGATCTTTGCTCATCACTGCCTTTCCAGGCAAAGCGTCTAATCCTATAGTGGCAATTGATGAGCTATGACAGGCTCATTTAAATGTTACACAAGTGAGGCAAGTAGTACAAAAGCAAGTCAAAAAGGTCATCCCCTAAGTGTACCATGAATTAATTTCATTTGATGTAAATATGAATGTCCACTACTGGCCATAAATGGCCAATGGGATTATGAAAGGTACAAAGATGAGTAAACATTCGGAATACTAAAGCATCTCTGTAAGAATTGCACAAGAAATGAAAGGGTACAATGAGTAACAAAAGAGGTACCAATGAACCCTAGAAAACCCAAATGAACAAACTGAGCAGGAATCCAAGGACATCAAGGAAGAATCCCTCAACCAAAAATTATGTTAGCCTCAGTTCTCTTAGCATCCAAGGCTGAGAAGAAAAATGAGATTCTTGATGACCATTAGTGGTGTAACCTAGAGTCCGTGTTTCCCAACTGATCTACAATTGGAGATTTGCTCATGATGTCTCTTGTGATTTGAGCCATCTAGATGCTGGAAGAAAGAGGTGTTGAGCCTGAAATTAGCAATGCAGGGAGATCTATCTATGAGAGATTTCTGCTGGAGGTGAAGCAATTCATGAAGGTGCAGGGCAATACATCTCTAGTACTTGTATTGTGTGAAAATCCTCAAGGAGACATGAGAGTGTCTAAACAAGCAAGATATTGACCATGGATTTCATAAGAGATAAGGCATTTAAAGATGAGTTGGTTTTCTTGCTTAAGTTCCCACATTTATACTCTACAAGTGGAACAATGCTCCCTTTGTCACTGCCTACTGGAGCCAGCAGCCAAGGACAAGTGAGGAGACCACAGGGTGGGTTCGTCGTCAGATTCATCCAACATTGTGAAAGGGCCGATGCACTGGCAGATGATATCCTCCAAGGAGTGGCCAGGATTGAGGGGGCGTGGTTATATAATCCTTGGGGAGCACAAGAATGAGGGAGCCCATCTCTCCTAACATCCGAGGCTGAGGAGAAGAATCTCTTGATAGAAACCTAGATACTCCATTGAACCTCGCTACTCTGTTGTTATAGTACCAGTCGATAGAATCATCTTGTATCTTCCAAATAGTAAAATTGAAATTGAAATTGAAATTAAAATTGGCTTTAGTGTCCATTAAACACCAATATAGGTTAAAGGGACTATTAAGTACCACCATTAATAATAGCCAAATGAAAGAGGGGGGCTGCAAAAGGCACCCCTAAATTGAGATGAAATTAAATGAAAAAAAGAGTATAAAAGCAATAGGAAACGAAATGACATAAGCATATGCATACAAGTAGGTTATCCCACGAACGAAATCCCTATAAAGTGAAGGAGAGCCAATCAAGAAACATAGCATGCACAAAGATGCGGCAACCACAAGGGGAGGATGGAGGCAATAGATTTGCTCATCATCTGAGAAAATAGTGCAGATGTTAACACTAAGTGCCTATCAAATAATGTCCTTTGGAGAGTGGCCTGAACTAATAAGGCCCTAGAGACTAATCCCAGGTGACATCAGCCTTCTCCTAATGATGGTCAAGGTTGAGCAAGACATAGCAACACTCCTAACATCTATAGCCGAATAACTCCTACTGGAAGGAAAGAAACTAGTAATGCATCTCTAACCAAGTGTTCTACTAGTAAAGAAAGCTTGATACCTCATGCAAGAAGGGAAATTTATATAAGAATGGTTCATTCTCCAACATAAGCACTTGTCAAACTCGACCTTCAAGTTTATGTCGCTAATGGCATAGGAAGAGTGACCAATGCATAGAATAACTTCTTTGGACAAAACAATGACAAGCCAACTTGCAGATTTTATTAAAAAAAATTAAAAAACAATGGAGGTTAACTTTTCCTAGGGCACATTATTTTTCATATCCCATAAATCAAGCACATTTAGATAGAGTTTCTCATACGATTTCCTCTTTTAAAGTGAATTGCCTCCCTCTCAAAGTCCAATGGTTTGCCTTTGACTTCAATTTTTGAGTAGTTGATATAATATTGTAATTCTAAATCTATAGTGTGTTAGCTTCTAGTTGCCCTAGAAGTGTTTTCACCTAGCTAAGGAAGCACTTTCATGTGATATGGAGGGCTTGTGTTCTCCTAGCCCCTTTGTTGTATTTTAGTTGACTAACATTTCGAGAGCTTAGTGGATGTATGCTTTCCTTGGGATCAATGCTAAGGAGGCTTACTTCTTGATGTGATAGTTGGCACACATGTGGAGGTTTGACATCTTCTACAAGGGCACACTTGTTGAGGAGGATGGGCATTTGGGACATGTCGATTGAGGGGGGTTAGCTATATAATCCTAAGAAGGGGACAAGAACAAGGGAGCCCAGTACTCTAACATCCAAGGCCAAGGGAGAGAATCCCCTAATAGAAACATGGCTACTCCATTGAAACCTAGCCACTTCCTTGTTATCGTACCAACCAATACAATGATCTTCTAAATAGTGAAATTGAAATTTGCAGTGTCCATTAAACACCAAATACGTTAACGGGACTACTAAGTACAACAATCAATAATAGCCAAACAAAACATGGCAGCTACAAAAGGCAACCCTAAAATAAGACTAAAGAAATGAAAAAATGAGTATTAAAGCCGCAAGAAACGAAATGACAAAACATGGGAGTAAAAGTGTGTTAATTTCTTATAACTCAGCAAACAGAAATAAAATGCCAATGATTTTCTTTACCCAGAAATTAATTTATGTTGATATAACTTCTGAAAATCATGCATTAAATTTACAGCTGAGTTATTTTACTAAAATGAACAGCGGAAGCAAAATAGAAACCAAGCACATAAAATAGAGAACACAAGAAATACCGTGGAAACCCTAGTGTGGGGAAAACCAGCGAACAGGGGGCATTATTGGGCTCTTGAGATAAATATTACAGCAGCAATACAAACATAATTTTCTTACAAAAAGATTCTTTCAGCTCTTTGGTCTCTTCCTTCGCAAATCGGCCCAGCTAATATCAGTTGTACAGCCCTCTTCTTTCTCCATGTACGGCTGGGTTAGTATGGCCTCTGTACGGCCCCTCTGTAGGGCTTGGTACGGCCTAGAAAGTCGCGGCATGTACGTCCCTCCTATGCCCAGCCCAATACGCCCTCACTCAACCTGCCCTTGCTGCTGTACAGCCCTTGTTTTCGACCCCTTCAGAAGTTGTTGTACGGCTTGCAGTACGGCCTTGCTGTACGGCCTCTTCCTCTCAGCCAAGTCACCCACTCCTCAACTGAAAATCGCCCTCACTCTCTTGCCCAAGCACCCCTCTTCTTTTTTCTCAAATGAGTGTGTGTCAGGTTATCGCGCACACTATAGGTTGGGAAAAGCCCAACCCAATCCACAAGATGGTGATAACGGTGGGAGAAGCTTACCCACTGTCACCTTAGATAAACCCTCCCTCGCTTTTGTGAAGGAAGAATCCAACACAAGGGGGAGTCTCGGGTGAGCCTAGGGGGAAATGAAGTGGAAAGTGAGAGTATGGAAGTGAAGCCCCTATACGTCAAGATACTAAATGACAAAAGGCTTGATAACGAGTCTCGAGGATTGAGGATGGTTGCCAAAGCCTTGGGTACTTGCACCAGAGTGTTACACTTGCCGAGATAAGACAAATAACCAAGATACAAGCATGAATGTCAAAGGGACAAGCAAGTGAAGCTTGTTGTCCTAAATTACAGCAGTAAACAAATATATATATATATATATATCAGCAATGGAATCAATCATTTACTGCAGAAATAACCATCAAAACTATCAAGTAATTATTGGATAATGAAGCACTGAACCAATAGATAACTTTCCAATACTTAGCACAAGTTTTGATGGAGAATCAAAACTGCAAAAAGATGTTTTCAGAGATTTTTTAGAGCAGCCAAATGGCTGTAGCAAATATTTGCTACAGCAACAACTTTTACCCCAAGAAACTAGCCAACAACTTGCCCAACAATAGCCAATATCAAGTAGATAAACAATAGCAACTTGCCAACTATTTTCAGTGGTAAAAGAGTGAGAAATTAAGCTTGAAAAAGAGAGTTTGCAGCAGCCCTGATGGCTGTAGCATAAGTTTGTAACAGCAGCAAGATATCCTTGACCAATCAAAACGCCCTAGTGGCTCAAGCAAGCTTAAAGCATAAGGAAAAGTTTCCAACTTAGACAATTACAATATCTCGTGTTTTCACGTATCCCAATGCAATGATTTTGTTTCTTCAATGCAAGAATATTAGTGCCTTTAGCTATTGGGTTGTGGAGTCTCAAAAATTAAATAGCTAGTTGAGCTACTTCCTTGGGGGTGTAAGCGCTTTTACTCCCCAAGGCAAGCTAAGCTAGCTAGGAAAAACCCTAGGAGGGTGTAAACCCTTTTACTCTTTCTAGGAAATCCTTATGCAACAAAGCATTTCAAGACAAAAATAATGGACTTAGTGGGGTTGTATGCACTTATACTCCCCAAATGTTTAAGCAAATTAACCTTGAAACCAAGAAAAGAAGCAATAGCAACAAAGATTCCTTACCTAGTCCAAGCACTAACAAGATAAACCTCCTTTTAACCAAGAAAATCCACCATAGAGCAAGAAATAGACCTCCACTAGAGATAGCACATCAACCATCCATCCAATAGCCAAAGTTAAATCATTACAAGAGCAAGTGACAAGAGAGATATGTAAAAATGCCCAAGTAGGGCGCAAATTTCAGCCAAGAATGTCTTCTCTCAGGTGAAAGAGCTATGATGAAAATGAAATAGACATGATCTCTATTTATACAAATCCTCTAAAACATAGTTTGTCATGGTAAACCACAAGATAAGGGGACAACAACCCTTACTCTTGCCCCTTTGCCAAAATAACATTTTTTAATTCATAATTTTCACATAAGATAAACCCTATAAACATGACGTCACCCTCTTGGAGCAACGTTTTGGCACTTTTAGGTCAATTTGTTGGGTTAGAGATGAGTGCGCTAGGCCTCCAAAGGCCAAATGTCTTCAAGGTAAGCCTCTCCTCCATGATCCAAGGGCTCCCTCCCTCAAAACGTGCCAAGTGTCGCCAATCACCACCAAACCTTAGCCCTAGGGTGACGTCAAGCCCTTAAAGGTGACGCTTTAGCCTCCAAAGGCAAGTCGTTTGGCTTGTAGGGGCTAGGTGAGAACCTTCAAGGTGTCGTCTAGGCCTCCAAAGGCATATCATCATCATTCGGTGTGTGGGCCCTGATGTCCAACCGTGGGCTTCAAGCCCCAAGGAAGCCCAAGCTAGGCTTGGCCTTCGAAAATTGTCCATCAACTAGGTCTTGCAAAGACAATTAATACGCCCTCCAAGGATCTCAAGTCAAGTGCATCATGATGAGTAAATCAAATCAATAAAAGAGCCATCTAAGGATGTACATCCAAACTACCTCATCAAAATAAACAAGTGCTCAAAGACCCTATGCAATTTGCCAAGTTTAAGTATGGGAGGGTTGACAAAGTGACCTATTGGGTGAATCGTACCTCAAGTTTAGGAGTGTTTCCCAAGGGGACCTCTTTCTAAGTCATGTGGATGAGGTGACATGGATGGGGGAAAGACTTTTGGGCATGGGGTTCATGACATACAAGGGGTTGTAGTGTCTCATTTATGGGTGCCTTTGTAGAGGGTGTCTTCCACCTTCGTTTTCAATGCAAACTTTTTCCAAGCCCATTTATTGCTTTTTATTCTTTTAATATGTTTCCAGGTTGAAGCCAAGGTAGGGCTTCAAACTAAGCATGAAAAACAGTGCCCACCTTGACTCTACCTTGGTCACATTCTTTTGAGCTATCATTCATCAGATTCTGACGAAGGAATCTCCTAGTGCGCAGCAGGAAGCCAGGAAATGCACAGCACTTGGGGAAGTATGGTGGGGGTTTCAGGGAGCTCACCGGGACAGATCCGAAGAAACCCTCCCGACCTAGTACAGAGCATACCAGGGCGCTCAGTTTGAGCCATAGATCACCAGATTTTGACGGTGGAATCACTGGGGCGCATCAGTTGTCCAGGATAGGGGCGCAAACCCTCGGGGGGTCCCATCCGGGGTCCAGTTAGATCAGCAGAGGATCGATCTTCAGTCTGACAGTCACCAAGAGGAGTTGTGAGGTCAGGGTGCATCATTTGGGACAGTTTCCAGGAAGATCAGACGAGTATTTCCAGCAGGTCGAACTTTCCAGACATTTGCAGCAGTTGTCATGACTATCCGAGATTGCATGCAGCAGATCTGTACATGCATGTTGTTGATTCTTCCCGATCTTCTGTATACGGGTATTTCTTGTTGTTTTGCATTGTATTCCAACGATGATCAACTCTTATGAGATCTAGCTGATGGGTAGTTCCTATATTTCCTACATGCACATTGTATTTCCCCGTGTTTTAAAAACTGGTGAACCAGAATCGGAATCGGCCGGTTTTATCAGTTTGATGGTCGACCGATTCAAACCGGCCAATAAACTGAACCGATCGGCCGGTTTGGTCATAAACCGGCTGGTTTGTTCCCTAAAACCTAAAACCTAAGTAATAGAGAAGTACTTGGCTCATGTTTTCTCATGCAAGTTGGAGTTGTAAGGTGTTTTGGTGTGCAGCTGAGGGTTATTTTTCCTTACTAATGCTATTTAAAGAGGTCCCCACCCCCTCCATTTCATCCATAAAAGTGACATTCTCCTTTATCTTTCATTTTCAACCTTTTACTTAAATTTGTAACATTACCATTAATTTTTTCGGATGTTTGAGAGTGGTTTCCAACCTCATTGGACTTCATATGGAGAAAGTAGAATTTTAGGTCCCATTCAAAATTCAAGAGACTTAACGGTTTTAGGATTTCAAGATTGTAGGATTGCAATGTTTCCTTTGGATTCTATCATGTATGAGGGTATGGGTATGGAACTGACATTTAATCAAGAGACCAAGCCCTTTATGTACCTCGATGTTAGTGGCATTGATTGTTGAACTCTTTTGTCATGACCCGAGTAAAAAATGTACCCTTCGCACTCAAGTATAACTTCTTCTATTGAACTCTTCTCTTTGTCGATGTGTGTCCGGTGACTTAGTGTATGTGCACACCAACCTGTCTTATATCACGGGAAGAGAGAAGAGTGGTTGAAGGAAAGACAAAGATGTAGGATGTGTTTTCTGATGATATGGGTTTGAACAACGGTGTTGAGTTGGCATTAGCCAACTTGGATGTATGAACTAGTGCTAGAGCGGTCACTTTTGATGATGGTGATCCTCTTTGGGGTCATCCTCGAGTCATCAACAAATGCTGCGGATTGCATTGGATATAGGGAGGAGGAGTTGGATGGAGGAGAGAGCAATGGTAGTGATGCCAATCTTGATGATTATGACATGGAGGACCTCTTGGCAGTCACACGACTCATAGGCTTCCTGAGATTCTTCCATCACGGTTCTAATTATCTACACCTTTGTGGCTATTTTGTATTTGTCGTTGGCATTCCCACATATAGTATCATTGACTCTAACTTAGTATGTTATTTGATGTTGTGAGGCCATTTAGAGCCTCCTTGATTATGTATATTTATGTTCGATCTCTAGATATGTATTGCACTTGGTATCGTTTTGATATATTCATGAGCATGCTTTGGATATGTTGTTCCTAATTGTCTCTAATGCTTTGGAAACATGATTTAAAATCTTAAAATATATTTTTAAGTTAAAATTTAAATATTTTATGTATTTAAAAAAGCAGTTCATTGAAACTGGTTCGAACGGTTCATTACCAGTTCCAATTCCGGTTCAGGTTGGACCCTCATTGATTAGGATAATGCAACTCCGTTTTTTAAAACTATAATTATTTCATGCTATTTTCCATAATACATGCTATTGAGTTGTGTTGGTTCCGCTTATTTCGCATGCATCATATAATCTGCTCAAACCCTTATTTATATGACAAACACATGCAAAATCTGCATATGTTAAACAAAGCAACCTAAAAAGCGCATCAGAAACCCCAGTATCAGTTGAGAGTCGAGACATCGGTTTAGTAGAGTCCATCCAGATCCATTAGATCATGGATATTTCATGATTTACTTTAATGTGAGTCTATCTGCTTTAAAAATTTTCCACAGCTATGCTCTTTGATCAACGGTTGGCTTCTTTCCACAGCTATGCTCTTTGATCAACGGTTGGCTTCTTTGACCGTATGGCCCACGATTATACCACAGGGGCCGATTTAACTAATTTTGGTGCTAATTCACTTAATTTACGCCATGATTTGTTGTTGGATGTCCAATCAGTTGAACGTTATTTGCTCGCAACTCCCTTTATTTGCTAAGATGGCGGCGAGGCTTACGACTCCTTGGGAATCCACGTAAATTCATTTTAAAGTTTGAGAAATGGGCTCTCTTTAATTGGTGGTTGGCTTTGATAATTGGTGGCAGCTTCACTCCTTTCAATATTTGAAAGAGAATCTTGTGAACTAGAAGACCTCACGTCCTCATCAAACTTCACATCTCTTCTCACTATTATCTTCCATTGTGTTGGAACGTAGATCCTAAACATAGCTAGAATATCTCCTAGAAGGTATACTCGCCCTCACTTAATATTTGGGCACTCCTACCTGCTCCTATGCCTCTTGTAATCTCTAGGTAAGCCATCTCAGCTTTCTCTATGTCGAAGTAGAAAGTGAAGGCATATCCATCCCAATCTCATCTCCTCTACCCCTGGATCAGACTCTGCTCTGACCTCTGAGACACTTTTTGGAACATCAACCTCCTCACTACCTTCAATCTTTGAAGGAGAATCTTGTGAACTGGAAGACCTCACATCCTCATCTAACTTCACATCTCTACTCAGCAATATCTACCATTATGTTGGAATGTAGATCATGTAAGTGGTAGAAGTATCATTGTATCCAACAACATAAGATGTTATCACAACATCTCGAACCTTAAGAGAATGTTGACCACCTATGAATCTAAAGCAACATAACTCCATATCATCAACGGCCTACCAAACTCCATCATTCTTCAAGTCAGTATCACAGGCCAAAATTGTCAACAACCTATGATCATGGGCATCTTACCTATTCACCTCAACCTCTAACAACTAATGCATCAACCTGAATTATGTCAACATCCTCTTTTTGAGAGAATCCTAAAGCAAGAGTATCATCAAGGTCAACTCTCTATGCCTAAGAGAATCCAACAATCCTATCCCAGTACTCTACAACACTCCCATCAACTGCAAGCTTGGAATCGATCATTGATTCCACAATAGATTTTGAACTTGTCTCCATGGCATCTCGCCATACATGCTCTACAATGTACATATGCCTCCTCAAAGCTAGAAGGCTCTTCCATCCTCTCACAGGAATGTACAAGCGCCACATGATCAGCAAGAAACCTAAAGGCCCGCCTCTCTCACCCTCCTAGACAAAGTATTCAGACTAGCTATACTACAATCGTTGATAGTGCAATGTTGTCCTTCAAATGCAACTCTCCACTAATGATCTGCCATACAAGAAACTGAAAGAATATTTTTCTTCAACTCGGGAACAAATAAAACAACACTCAACTCAAGCACATTGCCTAATGGTGTACAAAAGGAAATGGAGCCCACTCGTCTCACAAGATAAGTAGCATCATCACCCAACTCCACACTCATTACTCCCTCTTGCTCCAAAACACTGTTGAATAATGTCCTATCATACGTCATAAGTCTCAACGCTCACTATCGACATACCATCCAACACTAGAGACAGTGTTAGAAGATAAACAAGAGACCATGGAGAAGGTTGTCTAAAACTGAGATGAATCCTCATCTGCACCTACAACATCACCAATTTCAAAATGGTGGCCTTCCCCTTCTTCTTCGAACACTGCTAGCATAATGTCCTATCTCGTGACAACGGAAACAAATCACCTTACTTAAGTCCTTCCCTATCCCTAAGCCTTTATTGTTCTTATAGCTTTGCTTGCTACCCTTCTTCATCCTGCCAATGAGAACAATCTCTTCTATTTCCTCTTGATACACTAAACAAGGTTGAACCTAATCTCTTCTTGCACGACGTCATCCCAGAGCTTCATAAAGACTGACAACGTCTCCCTAGCACAAACACCCGGAACAAAAGGCCTCCAATATGGTAAAATTCCATTCAAGGAAATGGACAACGGCTCCTTGTCTTCCACCTTCATCATAATAGCACTCAACTAGTCTCAACTATGTGATCTTCGCCATGTAGCTCACCACATTATCTGTCTTGTTGACACGAATCGCTAAAATCTTGTTTCTCAAGAGCATCTATTGAGAAACACAAGAACTTTGAAATAAACCAATCAAAGCTTCAAACATCTCCTTATTAGTTGTCTTATCTGCAATGTGAGATATGAAGTGATCCTTCACAGAATCAAGAATGATTTACTTTCCCTAGGCCTCCTTGTTATGAGCAGCCAACAACTTCAGATCAGTAGGTGCTACAACCTCTTTCTCAAAATGCTCCTACGCACCTAATCACTCCCCTCTCTATATTCATACAGATTCATTTCTCCAAGCCCTCACTACAAATTGGGAGAATAACCATAGTACAATGGAAAAGCATCCCCCTTAACCAAGCCAACATCAGTAAACAGAAAATCCATATCTAAGGTCAGGTTCCAGCGAAGGAGAAAACGTGGAAGTGGGGGCCAACAGAGATAAAAAGTCCCAAAACCCCCAAATTTGGGAAAGCCTTCTCTGTTACTAGAATTACAGCTGCATCCTCTCGCTTGGACGAGGGTAAACCAAGCAATAATGACTGCAATGAAGATAGTTTGAATCCACTAACTGAACCAATCCTATTGCCTATGAATCCAAAAATGAAAATAGGATACTTCCAGCGAGAATTGCCCATACTTGATCCTGGAAGTTTGCCACTACAGTGAGTTTGACATTCATAGCCTCAAAGCTATCATTATGTTGTGTAATGCTTGTAATGTTCCCAGAATAATAAAAACTCATTTTACAATAAAAAAAGAAATCAGTGTTATCGGAACCGGACTGAAACCAGCAAAACCGGCTGGTTTCGATGCTGTATCAGTCCGGTTCCGATCCGAACCGGCCTTTAAAGCACCAAACTGGCCGGTTCCGTACCAAACCAGCCTTAAAGCATCGAACTGGCCGATTCTGTACAGCACGAATAGGAACCACCAAATCTTAATTTTATTTTATTTTTAAATTAATTAAAGGGAAAGCAAAATACCTAACCCTAGTAATTAATTGTAATATTAAATTCTTAAAGTAAAAGGGTAGAAAAGAAAAGATAAATCTTTAACATTACCATTAATTGTTTTAGTATGTCTGAGAGTGGTTCCAACCTCGTTGGACTTCATATGGAGAAAATAGAATTTTAGATCTGATTCAAAATTCAGCAGACTTAACAGTTTTCAAGATTTCAGGATTGGTAGGATTGCAATGTTTCCACTGCGTTCTATCATGTATGATGGTATGGAACTGGCATTTAATCAAAAGCACCAAGCCCTCTATGTACCTTGATGTTGGTTGCAATGATTGTTGAACTCCTCTGTCATGACCCTAGTGAAAATGTATCCGTCACTCAAGCAAAATCATTGATAGGCCTGTTAAACTTTTTCTATCTTACTTTAATGCTTAGAGGGTGATACTGATGAGGAGTATCCAATTATAGGCAATGATTTTGATGATATGTAGTTATTTGTTGTAGCATGATTTTTTTTGGACTCTAGAGGCCATTTAGAGCCTCTTTGTTGATGCATTTTGGTTCAGAGATGGATTGCAATCTGTGCTATTTTGGTTATATGCACCCTTACTTGCTATATACACGAGAAACTTTGCAAATTTGTGTATAGTGGTTTGGATTCATATGGATGCACATGAATATATATGTTTTTTCAAAATTTGAATATTTTATGTATTTTTTGGCTGACTGGTTTTTTTCCAGTTCTAGTCCGGTTCAGGTTTTTGGGGTCGACCAATTCGATGACCTGTCCAGTTATAATAACATTGGGAGAAATAGTCTGTGTGGACCATAAGCCATACACAAACATTATCTTGCCATGGAAATTGACATAAATCAAACAAAATGAAATACTCCCCTCCATCATCCAGTTTCCACGGAAGACTAAGGTAAATTCAGCTCATCTATATATTTAAGAAATTGATTTTAATACAAAAAAAGTATCAAAAAATTGAAATGGCCTACCTTTACACAAAGAGATGCTGAGCTTTCAAGTCCTCCAGCTCCTAATCCAGGCCCTCCTGTAACTGCAAAAGCCCTCAGACATCCAGCTGCTGCAGTCCTCACAGCAGATGACTTATCAACCACCCCAAATCGCATAACTGTACGGAAAGCTTCGGAGTAAGCTGCAAATGGGCCTGCCCCTTCTGAACCTTTCAGGGCATACTGAAGCATCTGAAGCATTGCTTTCCTGACACCAACCTGATAAAGTTTATGCATCATCAATACATAACTGATATTGTTTGGGTATAAATAAGATTAAATGAACAGACATATCTAATAGGTAAATGAACTGTAGAAACTAAATTAACTAAGCAGCAACCCTTTGATAAAACAAATACTCTGGCTTCTGATTATGGTAAAATGGAATACAGTAATGTACACCATTGCCAGAGAAACTTAGATCTACCAAAACCTCAATCATAAACAGTAGGGTATGAAAAATGGTTTGCTGCTGCTGAGATACCTGGTAAGCGGAAGCTCCAAAGCATCAAATATTAAAAGGTTCTGACAAATCCAAAAAGATTCTCAAAAATTAACCAGGGAATAAAATTAAGATATTTTCTGAGGACCTCATACAAGATGGCTTGTATCCTGTCAAGAAGACTACATTGCATAAAGCACTCAATACAAGAATGGACAATTTCTGAAAGAAATCTCATCTTTTCTAAAATGACACCATAACTTCAAAGACCTGAGTATAATTACAGTGCTTAAGGGACAGACTGGCAATCCTAATAGGGAATTCCCCCTTTGACTGGAAAAGCACCTGCCTAAAGAGAGGGATGCAACCACCAAAGTGACAGTGGGCGGTGCTTCCAGTTTACCCTAGGTTTGAATCTTTGTATTCAATTTGAAAATCTAGAGTGTAGACCTAGAAGTTAACAGGATATACACTAGAGATAATATTGTTGCTCATGGGTACTCTATAGTGTGGGTTCAGAATTTAGGCCTTTTGGGACAGTTATCTGAATGTGTGTAAGCTTCAATTTCGGTACAGAAAAATTCAGAACAGATTCACTTTCAGAAATTGGAGAGTTTTGCAATACTGATCATTATTCCACCATTACTCTAATACCAGCACATTATTCATGGATTTATTATGTATTTATCTATAAATCGAAAAATTCAGCTTCATGAACAAGATTAAGTTTAATAAAATATAATGATACCAAAAGGTAAGAAGCCACAAAATAAGAAAACATCACCTCAGGAAACTTAATCATTTTTGTTACAATATTGCTTGTCTCAACCATTCCTGAGGTGATTTTGCGCCCATAAGACCGGTATAAATCTCCCAGGCATTGTGCAGCACCTGTCAAGTCATCCAAGTTCCAAGTGATAAACATGAGATATACAATTAACTTTGCACTAACAAAGAAAAAGATTGTTACATTTCTACTCAGAAGAATTAGCAAGGCATAAAAGCTAAGACTCTCTCACCAACTGTTTATGCTTTTATGCTACATCGATGATTACCATTCCGCAAATATTTTTTATTGGAATTCACCTTATAAAAAAATGTTTTTACAAGATCATATATGTTAATGATGTATATTCCATGTTTTCTGTTTTATTATGCTCTTTAAGATTTATAAACTGCATAAAGCAAGTGTAGGCACTTCAGCCTAGGGATTTTAACACTCAAAAAGTACAACTACTCGACACTATTAGCCATTGGAACACCATAAGGCCTATGTACATAAATGCCTAACAATGACCAACTGCAATAATCTTGTTTTAGACTGAATCTCTCCCAAGCAACCAACCCTTGGCACTACAGGAGACCGAAAAATGCATATGTGCAAGAACCAAGGCAAGTCCCATATCTTTTTTAATATAAAGCAAAGAGGTTGCAATATTTCAAAGGTTGACATGATGAGATCATGAAAATACACAGGTTCCCATTTGCATACAAAAGGAGGTCGTCAAGAAATTAGAGATTGACGATGTTTTAGTGTATGACAGTCCTATCGACTTGGATGAGTTTTCGAAAGTTTTGGATGTCTAGGCTAAACAAAAGGCCCCTGATACTAATGGATTTGCCAATGAATTTTAGAAACTACATGCAACCACACATACCCTGATTTGATTGAAGGTTTCTCCACAAGCAATCAAATGCCAAACACTAAGAAAATTAAAAGGCAACATCAAGTTTATTATAAGGCATAGTAAGCCAAAGCATATTTCAAATTGGAGGCCTCTCACCATACTCAATGTGTCCAGCCTTCCTACAGTCATTTCTTTAAGACTTAAAGTATCCTGCATGAATTATCATGCAGGAGCGAGTGGTTTTTATCAAAGATAAATATACCATAGGCATATTTTTTTCTTTTGGAGGGCTTGGATTGAACCAAAATTAATTGGTCAAGATGTTATGTTTCCAAAAAATCACCTTAAAAGCTTGTACATGAACGAGTGGCCAATTATTCCTACCATGTAGCATACACTGGGGGGTTGGTAGCTGAGGGATCTAGCTTTGTCCTCTTCTCAGAAGGGACATGAGAGAACGTTAAACACCCAAATATGCGCAGGTGCTCAACATCAGGCCTACTCCCAGTGAAGGCCTCCTCAGGTGTCTTCCTCCCCAAAGCTCTATAGGGACTCATGTTCTGCAGATACACCGCAATACTACAAGCCTATGCCCATAAGTAGAATGGCAATGCCTGATCATGCAACATCGATCTCGCTGCACCAACTATGGCCATGTTCTTCCTCTTTACAACCCCATTCTGTTGCGGGTTGTAAGGAACGGTCAAGTGCCTCCTAATACCCTGTTGGGAACAGAAATCTGCAAACTTTGTGGAGGTATACTCACCTCCATTGTCCGACCACCAAAACTTGATCTTTCTTCCTGTCTGGTTTTCCACAAGAGCTTTGAACTCTTGGAACCTCTTAAAGACCTCACTCTTGGTCTTCAGGAAAAAGATCCAGGTCTTCCTGGAGTGGTCATCAATAAAAGTCACGTAGTACTCACAACCACCTAAGGAAACTCATGACATGGGCCCACACACATCAGTGTGTATCAAATCTAGTACCCCAGCTGATCTACTGTCACTGTTGGGAAAGACAGTCTTGGTGTACTTCCCAAGAGTACACCCTCTGCACACCTCCCGATGCTCAATGTCTAACTGTAGCAAACCTGTCACAATCTCTCTCAACAACCTCAGAGCTCCATGATGCAAATGAGCCATCCTTCGATGCCATAGCTCACACAATTGACTCTTGTTGTTGCTACTAGCCAAAGCATGCAATGGCTGAAAATGTAATATGTACAGGTTCCCCTCACGTGTCCCAATCACTCTACCAGAAGTGACACTGGACCCCTTAGGGTGAATGAGGACCTTTGTCTCTCTGAAGGACACCTTAAACCCCCTATACTGAATGGAGGAAACTGAAATAAGATTCTTCTTCAACCCAGGGACATACAATACAACCCTGAACACCGAGGGTGGCCTCAACTCCCTCTAAAAGAAAACTATGCCATGCCTAGCCGCCCTGATTATGGTGTTGTCTCCAAGCACTATCTCCAACCTGATCTCTGGATCTTCGAGATCAATGAAGTGCTCTCTGACACCTGACATGTGACTGAATGCTCCATTGTCAATGTACCAAATGCAGGATGGTGTCTCAACTGTCGAACAACAAACTATCAAGGAACACTCCCTCTCAAACTGAGAGGCAACCTCATCCTCCTTTGTTGTCACTGCAATACCACCATGCTTCTTCTTCTTCTTCTTGTCGGGACACTATCCAGCATAGTGCCCCAATTGGTTACAAGCAAAGCATTTCACTTTGCTCATATCCCTCTGCGGCTCACCTCCTCTCTGCTGCTACTGCTTGGCCCCACCCTTGGGACCCTTATTGGTCTTCTTCTTTCCCTTTTCCAAAAGAGCAAGATCCTCATCACCATCCCCACTACATTGTTGACTAGTGGATCCAAAGCCAACTCTAAGCTCCTCTTGCACAAAGTCATCCCAAAGCCTCTCCCAACTGGGCGTATGCTCTCTAGCCACGATGCCTCGTACAAAACTCTCCCAAGGTTTGGAGAATCCACTTAAGGCTGTCCTCACCAACTCAGAGGGATCTACTATCTCGCCAACCGTTGTCAACTCATCACAAATCTGAGAAAATATCATGAGGAATGAAGTAACTGAATCAGTCTTCGTCATCTTGGTACCCCTTCACTTCTCCTGGAGCACCATCTTCCGGTTCTGGTTAGGGCTCTGGTAAAGACCACACAAGGATTGCCACATCTAAAATGTGAAGTCCTTACCAGATACATGAGGTATGATATGGTCCTTGACCGCATCAAAGATAGTCCTCTTGGCCCCAATGTTCCTCTTCCGAAACTCATCCATGAGCACTGCATATGTAGGAGGAACCACGGGATTCTCCACAATATCCCATAGCTCAAGTTCCTCCAAGATCAAGACTATCCTAGCCTTCCACGGGGACCAATTGCCAACCCCCGCTAGCCTATCCTCCACCCTCAAACCTACCACCAACATGGTTGTCATCTGATGCTAAACTGACCAAGTAAAACTGATGCTAACTATTGTGAGGTGAAGTAAAAATATGCCAACTGTTTGCAAACTATATCAGCCAACTCTTGTGCCCTTTGGCTCTGATACCATGAAGAATTTTGAGGTTCCTAAGGCTGCCCAACAGGTCTGTCTTTGACCTCTTCTTGGGCACTATTTTCAAGGGTTTTCAAATCTGCTTTAGGACTGTTTTAGGACAGCCACCAAGTCTGAAATTTCTGCCCACTGAATCTTCCCTTAAGCTTGTGATTTTATGCTCTTTTAATGCCTCTTTGTAAAGGGTTTAATTACGATAGTTTTGTTGTCCAAGTTAGCTCTTACACATACATCAAAACATAAAATACTCCTCTAGGATCTTCACACCTACTTGCTGAAATAAAAGAATGCAAACCACAAGATCTTTACACAAGTATTTTTCGTCAACATGCCCCTGGAATAACCCCCATGGGGAAAACCAGTTTGAGAGGAAATTTTATTATGGAGTCTTAACGTAAAATAGCAACAAAGAAATACACAAGAAGAACCTGATACAATAGCCAACTCCACTTGAGCTTGGCTTTGGATTTGGATTTCTTCTTGAAATATGGGCCTCTCTTGAAGAATGCGCCCCTCTTTCTTTGCGCCTGCTAGATGGAGCTTTGCGCCCCCTTTACCTCTAGCCTACTAACCTTGAAGTTTGTGCCCTTGTTGTAGATGAGTGCGCCCTTTCTCATTTGTGTGCCCCCAACCTTAGAGCGCCCCTATCACAAGCTTGATGCACCCTTAACACTAGTGCGCACTTCCTCAAGCAAGTGTACAAGCTTTCCAAAGAATACTCAACCTCAAAGCTTATGCGTCCCTCTTCTATGGTGCGCCTCCTTCTCCTCTCTTCTCCTTCACCCAAATCACTCAAGTGAACAATTGAATGCCCTTTTGCCTCCTTTCTCTCCTTTAGCCTCATCCTTAGGCTAACCTAGGAAACCAATGGCCAAGATTAGATCTTAGGCCAAAACTCCAATCAATGGTGGAGATTAAATCTCCAAAATGACTTAAGTCTCAAGTCACTTTATGTTATTAAAGTCACTTTGTGACTTAAGTGAAATAATGTCACTTTGACTTTATAACATAAAGTAAAGTGGTGAGGGTCAAATATTTCCCCCTTTGAGTTAGACACTCAATAACTCAAGGGGAACACTTTCCAAGGTACCCAAATCTCAACATTTCAAAGTGCTCAAAATGGTGTGAAATCATACAATTACACTATATGCCATACTATGTATCCAAAAATCCAATTAACTTGTTAAAATTAGCATTGATAAAAATAGACCAAAATTCCGCAGTCTAGGAATCGGCTAAAAGACTGAAATGACCAAATCTCCCAATTGGGTGCTCAAATCTGTAATTATCCTGTCAATCGGACAACTTACTAAAAACAGTAGTTTCTAAAATAGAAAATGACCAAAATAGCAAGTTGATCGATTGGCATCAAAATTGAACCACATGCATATCTCCCTAAAAAGGCTATCCAAAACTATGATTAGATCTCGTAAAGATGAGTTTCAAGAAACACAAAAATAAAGAACATGAATCTTGAAACCAAGAATTGCAAGAACCAACCTGATCATACTCTTTAGGGGTCATCGACCTCCCATACTTGCTTCGAATACTGCATTGAACTTGCAAGTATGGGGCACATGCTCTAACTAAATCTTTGTGCATTATATGTACCTGTATATATGTGTGACCTGCTCAAGAAACATGTCCTACCATCATCAAGTGAATAAAAAAAACATGCAACCATGTGCCAGATCTGGAAGACACTCGATGAACTGTCAATGCCGAATTGATGGATCGACTAACCCATCCATCCTGTAATGTACCCACGAACAAAATAAGATAAACACTCCAATTGGATTTTGAAGAAATCCAATTTGGGTGCTAACACAATCATAAAACACCAATTAAAGGAAGCTCATGTTACGAACATGAGTATCTCTACCCCCTATATCTAATGCACAAAACATCCACTTCGTAGTGAAACAAGCTCCAAGTTTGTGAATCCTCAATCCTTAAATTTGCCAAAATTTGAACATTTTCAACCAAAATCGGCGAAACAAGTGACTATAGTTGCATATAGGGTAGATCACACCATCATCGTCGAACTTCCCGACAACATCCTCTCCAACGAATAGTCCTTAGATGGTTAAAGATTGAAACAAATCAAAACAGGGTTGAAGCATGAAGGCGCTGATACAATTCCATTAACACATTGCTTATCATTCTTTTGTTTTACAAGAAAAAGCAAAGATGTTGACTAGAGTTGCCCCTAGTTGCACAAAAACCACTCCTAGGAGTTGGGGAACCTGTTCCCACCATTTCCTAAGTTCCAAAAGCTTCAAAACTTTTGGGAAACTTTATAAAGCATTGTGATTCTGAGAGCTTTGGGAGCTTGGCAGAAGATTTTGGCTGAGGGGTGTGTTGCTCCCAATGCCATTCCCATGGCATCTCATGCGTTCTCGGCAACGTGGGGCCTAAGTTACCTTTGTTTGTGTGTTTTTTGCTAGGTTAGAATGCCACATCAACCCAATTAGGCCCACAAATTACCAACTGTGATGGATGTACCCTTATGAATCTGTGTATCTCTATGGTTTGCACTCAACGAGTCCTAGTCGGGTCATTGATTTGCAGGTTTAATAGTTGTTTTGTTCCTCAAATGTGTATGAAGTCCTTTGTTTTAATGGTCATTGTGTCTCAAATCTAGTGAATACCTTCATTATTCATCTTTCCATTTTGATTTGTTGGCAATGGCTCCATGTCCATTCACATTTCAAAGAGTCCAAGGCAACTCTGAAATTCGTCTAAATACTAGGTTAATCAAGACATTCCTTGTTGATCTAGTCAAAGTTCAAAACCTTTTATAATAAAATATATTGACAACTATTAGAAGTAAAAGAAAAAACTAAAATAGGGTACTTGTACTATTTGGTCAAATTCTATGTTATAAAATTAATATTATACATACCAAAGTAACAAGACTCGTGATTTAAATCGGTTGATCATGAGTACAAATCAGATTGGCAACTAAAAGAATTTTTCTGATTTAAGCAAGTTTGACTTGTGATTATGGATCAAATCATGACTTTGACTCACAAGTATAGTACAGATCATGCCCAAGAACCTATAAAACAATGTTTAAGTAGGATTTCACTCATTTGTTCCCCCTATTTGAGCAAATTTCTCCTCTATCAGTTGACTGCAAGTGACAAACAGAGCTACAAGAGAACAAATTAAACCATCTAGGGCACCCACCGACAATTGTTGGCCATCCACCTACACCACTAGACATCCAGGGCATCAAAAATAGCAGGTATTTTTTGAGGTTTTTCTCAACAACTGACTGTTACAAGCCTCTTTTAGCTTCTTTTTCACCCTTGGAGGTACCCATACGAACTGTTTTCATCATTTATTAGTAGTTGTTAGTTATTTAGGATTTATAGGAACATTTTCTAGGATTTTTTATGGATTTTTTGAGCTTTTTATTTATTTATGTTTTTGTTTTGCTATTTTTTTCCGAAGGTTTAGAAGTAGCCTACTGTTGACAGCCTTCACTACAGAAGACTTGTAAGTTGTTACAGTTTTTACGTTGCTACAAGTAAACCCTAAATAGCAGCAAACGTTAAAGTTTAAAAACCAAGCAGTAAACCCTGAATAGTAGCAAAACATAAAACCAAAGTAGTGAAAATGGCAAGGGAGAAGTGTTGATGTTTGTAGCATCGGACAGGTACTTCCACATCGGTTTTGTGTCTAACATGGGGAAGTCATCCTTAATGCCTCCCGGTACTTAAGAGATTCACTTTAATAAAGTGATTATTAAAGTGAATGTACTTTTGTAATTAATGGAGTTTAATTTAAGTCAAATGCCTAAGTATTTGGCATTAGTGAGTTAATCTAAATCCTAACCATTAGATCTAAAGTGATAGTGAGATCTAATCTCAGCCATTGATCACTTTGGAGATCTAGGGTTTTGGATTTAGGGTAAACTCAAGATTATAAAAGGCAGCCTAAGTGAGAGGAGTAGACGCAAACAGAGTGAGATAGGAGATCTCATTGATTGGGTGGAGAAGGACTTTCATCCAAGTGTGCAGGGGCAAGGTCCGAGCAAAGGGGCAAAAAAGGAGTAGCAGCTAGGTGTGATAGGCTAGGCTATTTTGTTGATCTGTATTTTCCTCAGGTGGGCCATTATCCCAGGACAGGAGCCCAAATTTTATATTAATAAAATCAATAGGTATTGGTTTTCCCTTGAGGGTTTTTCCAAATGTATATACCCAGAAATTACGTGTGCAATGTGTACGGTTTCCTTATTGTGCTTCTGCTGATTTAATTATTTAGATCGTTAAGCTTTTATTCAGTTAAATCTACTTAACAAGTTTATTGAAGCAAGAGTTTGCTAGGAAATAGTTAGTCGGGTGTTGGGTTCAAAGAATTCAGCATGGTATCAAAGCGTGATCTCTGAAGGAGGAACCAAGTACACAGATCGTGATTTGCAGCGCAAAATATTTTTTGTTTTGTAGGTTGCAGGGTAAAAGTTAAATTCAAAAAAATAAATAAATAAAGTACAGTCATACATCGTACGACCACCGTACAACAGTCGTATGGTCATGTCGTATTGCAGTACTGGGCGTGGAGCTTGAGCTGCAGCCAAGGATCGAGGTACAGACATAAGCGTAGACTGTTAGCGGCCGGGCTAAGATCGAGCTAAAGGAGTGGCTCGGGCCAGCAAAAAAAGTGATGACTGGGTAAACAATAGGGCAGATAGAGGTGCGCAAGCGTGAGCCTATGTAGAGGCACCAGCAGAAGGCTCTAGCGTGAGCAGAGGTGGCAGGCTAAGGCTGAAGAGACAGTCGCGGGCGTAGAAGGTTGAGGTAAAGGACAGTCGTGGAGCAGTCGGCGACTGAGAAAGGTGCGAAGGTGACGGTTGGGTAGCCGCTAGCCAGGAGAAGTCGCGGACAACCACCAGGAGCAGGGTTAGTCAACCGGCCACACCTGCCAGGCCAGCCATCCGCAACAACCGCCAGAAGGCAAGCCGCCATGACCAGCAGCCAATAGAGCCACCAGTTGGTTGCCACACAGGGCAGTAGCAAACTGTAGGAGTCGTCGAGCAACCTGGAAAAGCTCAAGCAGCAGTCAAGCAGACCGCAAGAAGCCCCGGGCAGCAGCAGAAGGCTTTGGGCAAGGTCCGAGCAGCATCTAGCAAGGTCCGGGCAGCCAAAGATCAAGTTTTGTGCTTGAGGGACTGAGCACAAAATTGTTCAGTTTTCGTGCCTGAAGGACTAGGCACATTTTCAGCAATTTGTGTTCCGAGTAAATTTATGATTTGGAGATGGCCGCAACAGGTTTTAGGTTTGAGGATAGGTTAGACGATGTATCCAACTTCGTGCCTTGGAAGGCGAGGGTCACATTGGTTCTCATGGAGAATGGGTTGTAGGAATTTGCTAACACAAAGGTGACCCCACCGACGGATCGAAAGGACTTGGTCGCCTATGAGTTGAAGGATGTGAAAGCCAGGAGGGTCATCTTAGATGCGATGAAGGATCATTTGATCCCTCACATATCTGAGAAGAAGTCAGCAGGGGAGATATTTGTAGCTCTGACAAATCTCTTTCAGAGCAGCAATA
>SNQJ01S0047970.1:0-24672 GCA_010110895.2 Picea sitchensis
ATCGATCTTAAGCAAGAACAAGAAATGATTGTTGAATGGAAAATCAATCATAAGTTGCTTCAAGATAAGCTCATGTCGTGCAAATATCTCAAGTATATCAGCTCATTTGCAGTCGTCTTTTTGATGTTGTCATTAGTAATGTTTTCTACAAGGATTATAGTGGCTTCAATAGGATGTAACAGGGTTCAAATGGCTAACAATATACTGTCAGTTGTCATGATTGTGTTACAGTTGATCTTGATGAGATAGGTGCACAGGACAGAGTTCAGAGAGAGAGGACAAGCCGAGTGGCCTATCTTGAGCTTGTTGATTGGTCAGTAACCTTTTGGGGACCAAAAGTTCTTTTAGTGGGGAAGTGTGATCCAGAATCGGATCCAGAAGCCTGACAGGGCTTAAAAAAGGCTCAAAAATGAAAGTGCTCAGAATCCGATTAAACCAGCGCCATTGCGTCCGTCTCATCTTCCTAATTCTGTCCATATATTTACTTCATCAAACGGGCTCCATATGCGAAATATATCACGTTCTGTCCGAAAACCCAAATAGGCAAAAAAAAGGGGATGACTGTACAGTCTGTATAGTGCCACGTGGCATGCTGACTGTAGAAGTCGTACAGTCGTACAGATGACGTGGTAACCCTTGGGAGGTGACACATGGTAAGTGATGTGGCGTACGATAGACAACTGGACCAATCTATGGGTGACACGTGTCACCACTATAAGGGTGACACGTGGCACGGGATGACATCAGCAGGTGACTGGGCAGGTACGTGGCAGGTGACGTGGACCATACGACATTTGACACGTGGATGATTCAGTGATTGACACTTGGCAGATTTTGGTTGGTTGTTGAGGTGCCACATGGCCCAGTCATGGGCTGCCACGTGGCACCCTGTGGTTGGTTCATCGGTTGTGTAAAATTTTATGGTTTCACCGGGGTTGAACCCCCAACCTCTCCTCTAAGCATATGGACTGGCAGGGCCGGGCTAGCCAGCCTGCCCTCGCTTCGGTCTTAACAGTTATATGTTAAACATTTTATTTATGTTTGGTTAAAGTTCTATTCGGCGGGGGAAAGGTTTGGGGCTTAGCCCCAGCCCTCGGCACAAACACACGACTGTGACCGCCCATGTAACCGGGAGTGCGGGGTTTAAACTTGCGGGTGTATGCGATAGGGACTAGCCCTCGGATCCCGGGCAGATCCCATAGGACCGAGAGCTGTCCACCATTTTGGGTGCGGGAGGTTATAACCATTAGCCTATGGACCTATGCCAACGCGCCACCGAACCAGGAGCCAGGGACAGGGGGGCCAGCGCATAATGAATGGAGCGCATGGCCACATGGCCGTCCCATATGACCAGGGCACGCGCCAAAAAATTGGCTGCACCTAATTTTAAACTAAAATGGGTTTTTTTGTTAAGTTTAGGATTTTTATTTGATTCCAAGCCTGATTTTAATGGATTTTCTCCATTATTGGGAGATATTGGGCATTTTTGGAGCCCAAATTTTGGGAGGAAGTTGGGGATGGATAACCAACTTCAGATCTATATAAACCAGGCCTATTTGAGGCCATGAAGGACAGTCAGAGCAGAGTTATGCTGAAGAGAAGCCAAGCCAAAGCCATTTTTATGCAAGGAAGCTTTTGAGGAGCAGACGCTTGCGGGTCATTTCTGGGAGCTCCGGACGTCCGTTTTGCGTGTAGTTTTCTTTGCAGGGTTCTAGAGATCTGGAAGAACATGACCAGATTAGTCTTGTAGCCAATTGGCACTGCTGCAATGTACTTTTGAGATTTTGAATAGAAATAGAGAAGCCTCCCCCACAGAGACAAAGGCCCGGAGACGTAGGCAAAGTTGTGCCGAACTCCGTTATCAATTCTCGTGTTATGGTTTGTTGTCTATTATTTCATTTCAGATCTGCATATGTGTATATGGCTGTCATAATTCCTCTTCTTTCGTCATTCTTTCATTAAGCTTCTCAATTGGATAATTAACGCATGCAAAATTAAAACTCAACCATAGTCATTAAAAGATCCTACGGATCACTAGGCTGGGCGACATTTTTATTAGGGATTTTTTTTTTAAATATTACTTATCACATCATTCATTTTAAGGCCGACTAGGTTTATTTACTTACCCGTTGAAATCGCGACATGCCCGTCAGGATGCACTAGGTGCTCCAAGGGTGCCACTCGCCTCTTTCTGTTTTCCTTGCGCGACGAGCCCTTCAGGACGCACTATGTGCTCCAAGGGTGCCACTCACCTCTTTCCGTTTTCCTTGCATGGTGTGCCCTTCAAGACGCACTACGTGCTCCAAGGGTGCCACTCGCCTCTTTTTGTTTCCCTTGCGGGATGTGCCCTTCAAGATGCACTACGTGCTCTAAGGGTGCCACTCGCCTCTTGACTGACTTGGTAGACATAAAAAACCCCTGGAGTCAATACTCCTCCAGGTGATCTTGTGGGAGACTAAGGGCCTCTAAGGAATAAGGCCCCTTCCTTATTGCATGCCCCTTAGAATCATCGTGAGCGACTATCACAGTCTACCCTCACGACATCATGGGTCTTCTCGAAATAGGTAATCGTTAACCTATAGTTCAAGCCACGGTGGGAGTGCAGTAGGTTGTGGCAAGGATGCTTTCCACACCTCTCCCTCAAAGTCTCTAGTTTTCATGCGTGACTTCTCTACTCCACATGTTAGTCTGGCCGGCAAGCTATCGTCAGCCTACATCATCAACGAATCATGTCATCTAAAATAATCTATCATAACATCGAATCATCTGTACATATGTCATATCAACAACATTCAAACCCAACAGTCCACTCCTTGACTTGATCCGGAGTCCAAGGGGTTTCATCGATGCCTCTGCATCCTCGAGGTCCAAAGTCCTACACACTCAGGAGAACCCAGTCAATAGCACATGTCTATGTAAATACAACAAAATAACATGTCATCATCATATCCATAATGCCTCATAATCATAATCAAATGACCAATAGTATAATAATCTGGATCACTTGCAAGTAAGTGTCCTCAAGGATAAGTTCGCTCAGTGAGCGCAAGAGCGGGATGTTACAAAACATGACTTTTGAGTATAGTTGTGGATTGGAGAAATGCATGGGCAGTGGTTGATTTTGATGGTTAACAGAGTGGAATGATTATTGTTATAAGATGCAAAGTATATAAATGAAAGGAACATAATCCCTTTACTGAATGCATATTGTCTTGTAATGGAAATGTATTGGATATTTGATTATGAACAGTGAACTAGTTGAATATGCAGTAATTTTTATTTGGTCACAATGATTGTTGGTTGGTGCATCTCTTTTTCGCAGAATGTTTTGCGGATCACTTAATTAACTTCATGAACAATAATTGTTCTTCTTCCCTTCCATTATTTCATTTTCCGCTAATTACAAATCCCATCACCTTCCCACATTCATTTTTTCACTCCCTGTTCTGAGATTGATTACAGTCAAGAGAATTTCAGTGTTAAAGCAGTTGAAAGTGGAAACATCTTGTGTGGATTACAGTGATGTTTTATTGGTTTGCTTTATAATTTATTGTTGTTGTCATTGAGAAGTAACCATGTTCTTTTCCCCTTCATGGTATCATGTTTCGCTCAATATAAACCCCTCTCATATCCCGGTACCCTTTTCACCCCCTGCTCATTGATAAACGGTAAAACAATTTGTATGGATTGGATTGCATGAGTCTGATACATTTGTTGAGCCAAATCTATTTCATATTTTTAAGAGTTGTCATGTATGGTTATTTAAAAATACTATTTGTTAATCAATTATGCATGCACGATGAGTTTTTTCAGTTGAGGTAGCCATGGCCGAGGAAACAGAGGTAGAGGTAATTGGACCCGAGGCCCAAGAAGGCCCAGGTTCTCCATACATTTTGACGTTGATTCACAAGAGATTGGCCAATTGTTTCATGCCGGATTATTCAATTGGATTGGGTAGGCAATAGTCCAACCTAGGCCTTAAATGCCTCCCTTCCAAGCCCCACAAGACCCCGGTATCCCTGGACCTCCTCATGTCTCATTACAACCCAAGGTCCCTAAAAATGATGGATGGCAGGAGATTGACCACCCCACAGTCTCCCAACATCATAGCTGGCCCAACTTATCCTTGCCTGCTCCTCCGCCTATGAAACCCATTGTCCAAGATGCCCTTGAACATTCGCTAGTGCAATCCTCCCATTCTAGAAAGAGATTGAAAATTGAGGCCCACCATGTCCTTGATAAAGGAAAAGCCACGGCTGCCCCTTCCTCACCCTCCAATGGCTCTGACAAATCTGTGTCTTCTCGGATGCATTTGAGGGATGATTGTTCCCATGTGATCAACGAGATTAGGCCTAAAGGCTCTCCACAACCAAAGGCAAATTCAAAAAAATCAAGAGGTGACAGTAGCAATCAAGGAAGGGTTGCATCGCAGACTAGGAAATATGGATTTTGAGTTCTTATTTTATCTATTGTTTTATGACAGTTGACTTCAGGGATCTTTGGACAACATGTTTTATTTTGGATATATGAGTATTATTTTTGAAATAATTTCAAATTTCATGAGCTAAAATTGCCAAAAGTGAATATGTGGATGGGAGACACAAGGAGGTGTGTTTTGCTTAACTAATGGTTATGTTATGATTGTTATGAACAAAATGGAGCCACAAGGGGTCCCACCTACTAGTTATTATTTATTTATGACCCTTATTATAATTATTACTCTTCCCCCTAACTAAAGTTAGTTGAGTCTTTTAATTAACTTAACTAATGAGCTGGTTCAACTACTTCAACCAATTCTAATTTGTTAAAAGCAAAAGGAAGGGGAGGAACAAGAGGAGGATAGAAGCAAAAGCATACTAAGGTTTGCTCTTTGAGTTTATGTTGAGATAGTTTAGTTTTCATTCATTCATATATTCATCACAAGCCTAATTCTCTTTTATGATAGCATGGTCTTATTGTAGACAACAATATTCAGGGCTGAATCAAATCATTCAGACACTTGTTTTTCAGAGGTGTTGATCCATCTTTGATATTCTGTGTAGACTTGTTTGTTTGTGAATTAGTTTTCATGACTAACAAAGGCTATTGTGCAGAGTCGAGTGGGCAACAATCTGTGGCAAGCTGATCCAGCCTTTAGAGTTCAGTTTTTCTTTTCTGGCAGAGGTCCTTTTGTATGTTCCATCGGGGATGTCTAAGTTTGATTTTGGTCCAAGATTTCTCTATGAGATTTTGTAAAGAAAATGACTCTTTGGTGAATTGGAATGAAATAAAGGATTGCTTTATGTCTCATCTGTCTTGATTATCATATTGGTGTCTTTACTTATGTTCTTACATTTATTTCAGCAACTAATATATTCAAAAAATTACATAAAAAGTGAATTTCCAATAAGCTTTTTGTTGATAAAAGACTAGCCTAAGCACTTGTAATTAATACTTGTGAGTTAGGATGTTATTTTTGTTGGCTATAAACATAGGGTGATATTCCCGTCTATTTTGCTTTAGCCAAGCAGAATCTAAAAATGCTTGAGTAAGATCATTTCATATCTTTTCCTCAACAGGGAGTAGTGCTCATGCCTTAATTGTTTATTGTTGTCACATTGGAGCTTGACATGTGTCACTTGGAGTAGAGAAGTTCACATGTGCGAATCTACTTGTGTCTTATAGGTTGCTTGTAGTGGACTAGGTCCAATTGTATTATAGATGTCCTTTACCTCTCATATAAATAGAGGAAGGAGAGAGACATTGTTCTCATCAATCACGCACTTTTGATTCTTCTTCTTTACACTTGGGTTATATATGTAAGAGGAGGAGCACTACTCTTTCTCTCTCTCTTGTTCAATCTTGTTTGTACTTTATCTCTCTTTGTCTTAAGGTGCTAGGGTTTCTTGGAGCATTCCTTAAGTATAGGGATGGAGTTTGATCCCTAAGAATACATTAGATTTAGGATTTGGTGATAAACCCTCAGTTGTACTTGTCGAGGAGGAAGAGAAGAGATGTCACCTTGCATGAGGCCAAGAAAGACTTGCTAGTGGTAATTCTAGTTTGTTGGATTTTCTTTGGTGGAGCTAGGATTTTTTTTTTGTTTTCCCTAGCTAGGGTTTTGGAGAGCTTGAAGGGTTGTACCAACTAGTGATAAACTAAGAGTATGTATTAAAAATCATCTCTCTTTCTCTCTCTCTCTCTCTCTCTCTCACACACACACACACACACACACACACACACACAATTTTCATCTATCCAAAATAATCTTATTGTACATTTGATTTTCAACTATCATTGTCTTCATGGTTTGATAATTTTTAGCACTTATATGTCCTGGTACTTTGACATAAGTTAAGGCTAAAATTGTTAAGGGATAATATTTATAATGAAGATAATAGGACAAATTCACTGATGTAAATATGCATTAATTGTAGTGATTTCAAATCTGGTCTATGCATAAAAAGACCACCCTAAAGGGATGAAAATTGTTGGCATATATTTGGTATCTTCTCTCTTGACTTGCTGAGTATATTGGGGTTGATGTGAAGTGAAATGTTGGTTTTTGTTTGTTGCTATAATTTGTATTTTAGTTCATCCATAAAACTAATAATTCACAAGGATTAGACCTATGGAACCTCTAAAGAAGTGAAATTCCCGAATTTGCAAAAGAAAACTCAATTCATGAAATTTTCTACCATGGGAAACTAATAAAATAATATAATTTATGAATGCTCAACCTTAATAACGTTGAAATCTTCTTGCAATGAGAGGAGTGAGGTTCTTTACAATCTCGAGGGAGATCCTTGGATACTTTGTATGTGTGGGAGTTTGGGTAATTAAAAAATGTGACATAATAAACTAGTATATATTGACACTGAAAATCAAATCTATTAAAAATTAAAAGAAACGTTGAGGTTTGCACTTAGTTTGTTTATCCTCTTCGGGCTTAATATATCACAGTTTAAGATAAAAAAATAATTCTATACATAGTTTGATCAGTTGGGACATTATATTACTAGTAGAAGAATTCCAGAGAGTCATTTACATTGAAGGAAGGTCTTGTGCATCAATTTTGACTCTACTGATTAGTAAGGTTGATATCAACAATCAATATTGTGTACATAAATTGTGTAAAGAAAACACTATAATTAAACTAAAGCCAAAAAAAGGCATGTTATACTAATGGCATGTTGTCTTCCATTTACAAAACTCATAAATATATGTATGGAACAGTTCTAGGAAGCGTGGAGGGGTGTGGGTGGAAGAGGAGAGATATTTATTATTAAATAAACATGAACAACAAAATATTACCTGATTAATGTTATTGACACCATCATCACTAGAGCTCAAGTTCCTCCAACTTGGATCACATGCTCGCTCATGCTCCACCTGTAGTCTCTAGATTTAATATGGCTATGCAAAAAATTTGAGAAGTTTTGACCAAAATCAAAGTCAAAAGTGTTTTTAGGGCCAAGGGGTTTTGAATACATGAACACCAATATGAATCCAATCTTTTCTCATGATAGGTAATTACTAGATTAATATTATCCCATTTGTGCCTTTAACCTTAATTAAACATTAGAGACACTTATTATTCTAATAAATGATTATTGTGCCCTTTTTTTTACCTCACAAGGTCCTAGGACTTCTATATTAGGTTATTTAGGCTAGGTTATCCTCATTGAGTCAGAGTTCTTCCTTAGAGTTTGATTCCTCAATGATATTATTATTCATTTAGGTTGCTCCCGACATCTATTCTAGGCCAGTGTGGGTCCTGAGAGTTTTGAATGATGATTTTTACCTTTGAAGAGGCATATATATATATATATACTTACTATATATATATATGCTCTCTCTTATATATATATATATATATATATATATTCCCTCTTATGTAATGTGATCTTCCATTGAAGGAGGGATGGATTAAATATAGCCTAAGGTTCCCTTTATAGGAAGAGTCATGACTTTTAGTCATGAATTTACATTATTAAATTATTTATAGCATTATATTATATTTTATTATTATTATAGATTTATTTATTATTTATTATGTATATAACATTTCCCTTCCCTTAAAATTGCTTTGTCCTAAAAAAGGTAATGAAGGATATAACTATTGAAATTTTCCTGTCTTTCTTGGGATGGTTGCTACTCCCATTCTGCCATTTTAGTCTCCATTATTTTCAATTCATGTATCTTATTCAAACTCTCATCAATGAGAATGATACTATCATTGACAAGAAAGTTCGCATACACTCCCTTTCCATGTATATGTGGGACCCTTATCCATTCCTTGTGATAACTAGGATCCTTCCACAGATACTCGAGCAATTTTGTAATATTATGGTGTACTATGTTGAACTATCCATAGAGTAATTATGTGACAAATGAATTCATATTATGTTTCTCTATTGTTCATACCCCCACCCTCATTTTATGTTTTCATACTCTAATGTGAGGGGTGAGGGGTGGAATGGAGAAAACATATTACTACCCTCACCCTCATATATGAGGGTAATATTAAGAAAACATGTTAATGTTTTCTCTAATATATGAAAAGGTGGTGGGAATTGAGAGGTAATATTATAGAAAACATATTATCCACACCCACCCTCCTGCATGAGAGTAATATTAGAGAAAACACACATTATATTTTCTCTAATGTATGAAAAGGATCTTGAGGTGGGGGAGTAATATTAGAAAAGAAACATATATTGGGGGTGGGGGTGGATGGTAATATTAGATAAAGAAAACATATTTAAGGGTGGGGTGTATATATTGTTAGAGATTAGTTGTCATTGATGTCAACCATCGAAAAATTTATGCAAAAGAACACGCGAGGAGAAAAGAAAAGCTTAGGAGAAATAGCATTGCAAAAATCCCATAAGAAGCGAGCACAATGGAGACATAGATCGCTGTAAAGGATGGAGTGGAATTTGACCATTATAGATTGGGAGCTAGATAAAATAACAATGTAATTGAGGAAATTTTGAGTATATCTAGAACCATCAAATTGAGCCCATTCGATCGTCGATTAGTTGATAAGAGATCAAGTAAGTGGAAAGGATAGTGTAAAGTTTAGTGACTCCAAAACTGTCACTTCAATGATTATTGGAGACAAGACATAGGCATGAAATCACAAAATCCCACCAGCCATCCGATCCGATAGGGGAGATTGGTTGAAATCTCGGTCGTTAGTAATGGTCTTACGGCATTGACCCCTCTGCAGGGAAGTTGAGACAACTTTTAAAATAGTTGTCGACTTAATGAGAACTATGACATCAAAACGAAAACTCTTGCCCATAAAAACCATATTTTTGCATAAAAACATCCAAAATCAACCCCCAAATCAACCTCCAAATAAAAGTGAGGTGCTCTTGTGCTTTCATTATTTTCTTGAGTCAAAATTACAACATTTTTCAAACATGGCCTTCAAAGCTTCAGTTAATAGCTATGAAAACCTTAAAATCCAACACACGAAAATATATATATATATATATATATATATATATATATATATATATATATATATATATATATATATATATATATATATATACTTAAATTTTAGATAATTTGAAATTGTATTTTTAGTAGTTGGTACCCTTAAAACCAAAACCTCAAAATCAACCATCGAAATTGAAAAGTATTATCTTGGTAGCACCCATTTTAAGTGGGGGTATTAAATGACACATTTGTTTAAAGTGATAAAAGACATCATCATTACTATAAACAAAATCATAAAATCAACCCTTAAATCTTACTTTTTAAAATCTTAGTTTATCACTCCAAGCACAAGATATTACATGGTACCATTAAAATAAAACATTTAAAAGTATATTCAAAACCCAAATTTGAAAAAAACATTGAAAGCAATGTGAAAAAACAAACTAAAAACAATGAAAAACATTTAAAATTTCCATAGAAAAATTCTATATATATGTATGAGAAAAAATTAATAAAAAGATCCTTGGAAACCTAAAAATATGAAAAACAAAAAATGCTAAAAAACACTGAGAGCTCTAACCGTGACATTGCAGTGGAGACTTGGGCAATGTAGACATCTCCCCACTTTTATATATATATATATATATATATATATATATATATATATATATATATATATATATATATATATATATATATATATATATGGTTATGATAAATTTTTTTTTAAATGTTGTATTTTTTTATTTTTTTATTTTTTTATTTTATTTTTATTTTATTTTTTTATTTTTTTAATTTAAAATTTTTACTATTTAGTTCTAATTTTAACATTTTGAAGTTTTTTTTACCATAAATTTGTATTTTTTACTCTTTTTTTCTCATTTTCTCTTTATATATATATATATATATATATATATATATATATATTATTGAGGAGAATTTTGGGGGTTTTAAATTTCAATTATTTTTGTTTTCTTAGTTTTTTTAGTTTTTAATTTAAAAAAAAGAATTATATTTTTGCTAAATATTAAAAATAGTGTTATTTAAGTAAAATTATTTTTCATTGTATTGAAGTAAAGGTAAACAATGTGTTAGACACGATATTTTCCACTATATTTAAAAGTATGGAACCATAAATTAATTAAGACACATAGTCTATGAAAAGAAGAAGTAATTTTATAAAAATAAAAAGGTGTACAACATTTTAAACATTGGATGAAGCATGAAAACATGATTAAAAACACCATTGAACCAAAAAAAATAGAAAAATATAGATAGAAAAAACATTGTTGAGAAAAAAAATTGAACAATTTGAAAATAGAAGAAAAAACAAGCATTTAAAAAGATTAGAGCATTATGTATATTATAGAAAACATATTATCCCCACCCCCACCCTCATACATGGGGGTAATAGAAAACACATTATGTTTCTCTAATGTATGAGGATCTTGGGGTGGAGAGGTATATTATAGAAAACATATATGAGGGTGGGGTGGATGGTAATATTAGAGAAACATGTTGATATTTAAGGGTGGGGTGTATATATTGTTAGAGATTAGTTGTCATTGATGTCTACCATCGAAAAAAGTATCTTGAAGACATGGGGAGGAAAGAAAACTCGGGGAGAAATAGCATTGCAAAAATCACGCAGAAGCCAGAGCACAATGGAGACATAGATCCTTTGTAAAGGATGGAGTGGAATTTTGACCATTATATTGGGAGCTAGTTAAGAAATAACAATCATAATTGAGAAATTTCGAGTATATCTAGAGCCATCAAATTGAACTGATCGATCGTCAGTCGTTGATAGAGATCAAGTAAGTGGAAGGATGAGTGTAAGTTTTAAGTGACTCGAACTTTATCGCTTCAACGATTATTGGAGACAAGACATAGGCATGAAATCACAAAATCCCACCAGCCATCCGATCCGATAGAAGAGATTAGTTTGAAATCTCGATCGTTGGTAATGGTCTTCTGACATTGACCCTCTGGGGAAGTTGAACAACTTTTAACAAAGTTATCGACTTAATGAGAACTATATGACATCAAAAGCGAAAACTCTCTTGCCCTGAAACCATATTTTTGCATAAAAACATCAAAATCCACCCCCAAACCAAAAAGTGGTGCTCTTGGTAGCTTTCATTTTAAGCGAAGTCAAAGTACAACATTTTTCAAACGTGGCCTTTAAAACTCAAACAATAGCTATGAAAACCTTAAAATCCAACACTGAATATATATATATATATTAAGCGTTAAAATTTTAGATAATATGAAATTGTATTTTTAGTAGTTGGTACCATTAAAACCAAAACCTCAAAATCAACCATCAAATTCGAAAAGTATTGCTATTGGTAGCACCCATTTTGAAATTGGGGTATTAAAAATGACACATTTGTTTAAAGTGATAAAAGACATCATCATTACTATAAACAAAATCATAAAGAGTAACCCTTAAATGCTTACTTTTAAATCTTAGTTATCACTCCAAGCACACGCAAGATAATACATAATGCCATTAAAACAAAGCATTTAAAAATATATAATCAAAGCCAAATTTGAAAAAAAAACATTGAAAGCAATGTGAAAAAAAACAAACTAAAAAATGAAAACATTTAAAATTTCCACGAAAAAACTTTATTGAGAGAAAAATTATAAAAAAATCCCTTGAAACCTAAAAATGTAAAGAAAAACAAAAAAATGCAAAAACCTTTAAAACTCCTAACACGGGGCTTGACCAGCGAGAACAGGCAATGCCCGACATCTCCCCACACTTTATATATATATATATATATATATATATATATATATATATATATATATGGTTGTGTAATTTTTTTTTTTAAATGTTGTATTTTAGTGTTTTTAATTTTCAATTAAAATTTTACTATTTAGTTCTAATTTTAACATTTTTGAAGTTTTTTTTTACCATAAATTTGTATTTTTACTCTTTTTCTGTTTCTCTTTTATATATATATATATATATATATATATATATATATATATATTGAAATTTTTTTTTTTTTTAATGTTTTAAAGAAATATCATAGTTAGTTTTTTTAGTTTTAATTTAAAAAAAAAAAAAAAAATTATATTTTTACTAAATATTAAAAAATAGTGTTATTTAAACACAATTTTTTTAAAAAATAGTGTTATTTAACGACAATTATTTTCTGTTTATTGAAGTAAATGTAAAAAATGTGTTAAACACGATATTTTCCACTATATTTAAAAGTATGGAACCATAAATTAATTAAAGACACATAATTATATGAAAAATATTAATTTTTAAAAAATAAAAGGTGTACAACATTTTAAACATTGAATGAAGCATGAAAACATGATTAAAAACACCATTGAACCAAAAAAATAGAAAAATAGATGAAAAAACATTGTTGAGAAAAAAAAATTGAACAATTTGAAAATAGAAGGAAAAACAAGCATTTAAAAAAAAGTGGAAACATTATGTATCAGAAAATTTAAAATATCAAAAAACCACCTAAAACGGGAGGGGGGCGTGCTACCAGTAGCACCATTTTTAAAAACAGGGTAAAAAACTTTGACCCCCCAAAAAATGAGAACTCTGTAGAGTTCTCATTAAGTTGGTAACTATGTTTTTAATATCTCGGAGTCCTGGAGTGTCGAAGTCCCAAAATCCCACCAACCATTAGATCGAGGGAAGAACTTTGGGAGTAATTCTAGCCATCAGATCTAGCATTAGTGGAAGGCTAGAGTAAGCGAAGGTGTTAACTAACGGTAAGCGATCATCATTACTTTATGACCACTTCGACATGTATAACTCTATGGGAGTTGAACAAATTGAGAGTTGTAATATCCTAGAGTCTAGGAGTGTTGAAGCCCCCAAATCCCATCAATCGTTAGATCGAAGGAAGAATTTGGAAGCAATGCGAGCGGTTAGATCAAGCAACCATGATCCAGGAGGGAGACATGTTGCAGAAGACAAAGATGACAAGTGGCCCAATCAACTATTGACAAGTGTCAAGGTCCATTTGGCACATAAGGTCTGTGAAAGTCATGAATCAGGGTGACACATGGCACACATATCATAGGTCCACGTCAACCTAGGTGATGTCAGCATGCCACGTCACTTTAGGATTATAGCCTCAGAGGATCTCTAGCTTCTCCTACAAGCAAAAATGCCCAAAGTACCGAAGGATGAAATCGTGAAATAACGTTGATCGTTGATCTAAGATCCTCCAAAATATTTCTCGACTGTCTGATCGAGTATAGTGGAAGGATAGTATAAGGAGCACTATCAACCAGAAACAACCGATCGCTTACACTTTATGGCCACTTCAACAAGTCAAGCTCCGGGAGTAAAAGAGTTTGAATCGGTTGAAAATCCTAAAGGCCGAAGTACTGGAGGAATTGGTTCCAACATCGGTCGTGTAATAAGGTAAAGGAGTTGATAAGGAGCGCTAAAATAACATCGTTTAGAGTGGATAATCTCGTGGTTTCGAGCCTGTAGTCATAAGGAAAATGGATGCTTCACTTGGCAAGTTCAGAAGGTGGCTGCAACAATAAATCTGGGCAAGTTACCTCCAAATAACCGCCTGCACTATCCACCTCGTACATTTTCTGGGGAAACTACCCTTAAGTAAGCTAATTGGGAATGTTCTGCACAAAACCTATGTTGTAGAATTTTAAAATTCATTTTCATCGCTCAAGAATCTTTGTACGAAAATCATTGTCTAATTTGGTGTTCAAAAATCAATTAATAAACAAAAAGTTATCATTTATGTTAATTAAATGAAGAGGTGCAATGGTTCATTATTAAAAAGACACAATGATTCAATTTCATACCTATTGGAATACTATATAAATAGAAAGGTAGGGTGAAAGAAAAGTGTCTATGTGGTCTACATCAGAAGATTAGAAGCAAGTGCAGAGTCCAAGGAAGAAAGATGAAGATACTTATGAAGTGAGGGTGGAAGAGAGGAGCAAGGAAGGATTAGTATCCTTTGCTAATTAAACATAAAAAAAGGGAGTTGGTGCGCTAAAACAAGAGAGTTGGTGCTTCCTAGGGTTGGAGCCTTAAAACCAGGGAGTTGGTTATTCCTAGAGTTGGTGCCCTAAAGCAAGGGTGTTGGTGCTTCCTAAGGTTGGTGCCCTAAACAAAGGGGATTGGTGTCTCCTAGATTTGGTGCTCTAAATCAATCTTCATATAAAACTTGTAATTTGTAATTTGAGTTTATATTTATTGATGTTATTTTTTAATTTTCTTGTTGATCAATAAAGTTAATTATTTTTCACCCCGCCTCTCAGTATTAAACCATATTCCAACAATAGGTATTAGAGTCGGTGCCTTCAACACAGTCTAATAATTGGAAGGTAGATTATGCAAAATCCTAAGGATCAACAAGAAGGAATGTCTCCCACCAGAGCACCTTTGTTCAAAGGGAATGATTATGCACTTTGGAGTGTGAGGATGAAAGGTTATATAATGTCCCTGGGTTGTGATATTTGGAAATCTGTAGAATATGGGTACACTACACCTGCTACTACTCCCACATACACAGTCGGAAAGAAGCTTTGTAATGAGAATGCAAGAGAAACCAATGCCATCCTAGGAGGATTAGCCAATCCTATATTTGTGAAAGTAATTCATTGTAAGTCAGCAAAAGAAATCCGGGACAAACTAAAGGTCATATATGAAGTAGATACCAAAGTCAAAAAGGCCAAACTACAAACCTATAGAACACAATTTGAAAACCTGAAAATGAAAGAAGAAGAGAACATAGCAGAATATCTTTAGAGAGTAGATGAAGTAGTCAACTCAATTAGAGCATTAGGAGAAGAACTCAAAGATCAACCCATTGTCCAAAATATCTTGAGATCTTTACCCATGAGATATGATGCCAAGATTTATACTCTTGAAGACAAACCAGACCTTGATAATCTCACAATGGATGAACTACATGGGATCCTCACAGCGTATGAGATGAGAACAGAGCAAGAAAAACCAACAAAAGGATAAACGGCTTTCAAATTATCTAAATCAAAGAAGAAACATGAGAAGGTATCTAATGAAGATCAGTCAGAGATAAATGATGAAGAAATGACTAACTTCATGAAGAAATTGAAGAAAGGAACTGGTAGATACAAATGAAAGTTTCCTCTAATATGCTTTAATTGCGGAGATTGGACATTTTGCTACGAAATGTCCCTATCCAAAACAAGAAGAAAGTGATAATGAAAGAACTTTCAAAGAACATAAGAAGATCCAAACCAAAGAAAAAAATGAACATCTACAAAAAGAAGAAGACCTTTTACACTGAAGAGAACAACAACTCATCTTAAGAAAGTGAAGAAAAAAAGAAATATGAGCACTTATTTATGGGTATAGAAACCCAAAATAATCACACCAAAAATAACTTTGAGATTGAAGAAGAAAACTGTGAGGTTGAAGGAGAAGTAGGTCTTCAAGCAGAGTTGATCAGATCCTTCAAGGAAATACAATAATCAGTAGGACTCCTCCTAATAGATATCAACATATCTTTCTTGGATATTGTTATTCATGCAACAACTTTGGACACAAAGCAGTACATTGTAAAGTCTATAGAAACTACAAACCAAGAAATATCCAAAGATATAAGAACAACAAGAATGATGTAGAGAAAATAAATTATAATTCATTCTCTCCTTTACAAGAGTACAATGTTGAATGCCACAAGTGCAACAACTATGGCCATAAAGCCAGTGAATGTAGATTACCGATGCAATCCTTGATGGCGAGAACCTCTAACAAACATGATAAGAAGATATGGAAAGAAAAGCATATAGAAGGAAAAGTAACATAATGTAAAGTGGCCATGTATGCAAAGAACAAAAAATGTCAGTGGTATATTGATAGTGGATGCTCAAAACATATGACAGGAGATAAAGGCAAATTTATCACTTTGACAAAGAAGGATAAAAGTAAAGTCACTTTTGGAGATAATGTGTCTGCCAAAATACTAGGAAAAGGCACAATTTCTTTGGGAAACAAAAAGAATAAAGCAGAAAACATGCTGCTAGTAGGAAAATTAAAACCTAATCTTTTCAGTGTAAGCCAAACCTGTGATCAGGGACATATACTCATTTTTTACTCCAAAAAATGCGAAATAAGAAAAGAAGGATCGAGAAAATTAGTTACTATTGCACCAAGAACCTCAAGCAATGTGTATATCTTAGATATTGAGGAAGAAGAAGAATGCCATATGAGTCAAGTAGATGAAAGTTGGATATGGCATAGAAGGATGGGACACTTGAGCTTTGATAGCCTGATCAAAGCCAGTAAAAAGGGAGTTGTAAAAGACATGCCAGAAGTCATCAAGCCCTCATGAACTATTTGCAAACACTGTCAATTACGGAAGCATACAAGAGTTAGATTCAAGACAAAAGAGCATTCTACATTAAAACCCTTGGAGATTGTGCACATTGATCTCTATAGGCCCTCTAGAACTAGAAGCATACAAGGGGAGCACTACTTCATGTTGATAATTGATGACTACACGAGGATGACCTAGGTGTATTTTCTCAAAGAAAAATCTGAGGAATTTGAAAAATTTAAAGCATTCAAGACTTATGTAGAGAATGAAATAGATCTCAAAATCAAATGCTTGAGATCAAATAATGGAGGGGAATTTACCTCTAAAGAATTCAATAATTTTTGTGAAGATCAAGGAATCAAGAGACAATACTTAGCTCCAAGAACTCCTCAACGGGATGGAGTTGTTGAGAGGAAAAACAAAATTGTTCAAGAGGCTACAAGAACTATATCGAATGAAGCCAAGCTTCTAGACAAATTTTGGAGAGATGCAATATACACAACCTTCCACATACTTAACTGAGCACAACTTAGAGCTAACCGTGAGAAAACACCTTATGAATTGTGGTTTGGAAGACCAACATTTGTGAAACATTTCAGAGTCCTTGGAAGTAAGTGTTACATCAAGAGGGATGAATATAATCTATGGAAATTTGACCTTAGATCAGATGGAGGTATATTTCTAGGATACTCACCTAACAAAAATGCATACAAGTGCTATAATCTAAGATTGCACAAAATAGTGGAAAGTGAAAATGTAAAAATAGATGATCTAAAATTGATAAAAATCAAATCTCAAGATGAATAAAAAATGATGAATGGAGAAGAACTAGTGATGATGAAGAAGATAGTGAATCACAAAATGAAGAATATATTGAAGAATTACAAGAGAATGAACCACAAACCGATGAAGAGAAGGATGGGGAAGAAACACTCTTACCAAAAGCACCATTAAAAAGAGTTCAAAAGAATCACCCCGAAAATCAAATTATAGGGGATAAAGAAGTAGGAGTAGAAACAAGAAGGAAACTTAGATTTGATTCTGAATAGTCAATGCTTTTAGTAATAGAACCCAAAAATTTTGCAGAAGCTAGCAAGAGTGAAGACATGATAAAAACAATGAACGAGGAACTTGATCAAATTGAGAAAAATCATACACAGGAACTTGTCCCTAGACAAAAAGACAAGAATGTCGTAGGAACCAAGTGGATATTAAAAGACAAACTCAATGAGAATGGACAAATCATAAAGAAAAAAAGATAGATTAGTATGCAAAGGATATGCCCAAGTGGAAGGTATTGACTTTGAAGAGACCTTTTCCCCAATAGAAACATTAGAGGCCATCAAAATATTTTTGGCATTTGTGTGCTTCAGAAACTTCAAAATTTATCAAATGGTTGTCAAGTCAACATTCCTGAATGGAATATTAGAAGAATAAATATATATTGAGCAACCAAAAGGATTCATATTAACAAAAAATTAGGACTATGTGTGCAAACTAAAGAAGGCTATGTATGGTCTTAAACAAGCCCCTAGAGCATGGTTCTCAAGACTTGATTAGTATATGCAAAAACAAGGATATAAGAGAGGGACTACTGACAACAACCTATATATCAAAATTGAGGATCAATATATGATTGTTGTGGTGGTATATGTAGATGATATCATATTTGGAAGTAATCTTACTATACTAAGCAAAAAGTTTGCTACAGAAATGCTTAAAGAGTTTGAAATGTCTATTCTAGGAGAACTAAATTTCTTCCTAGGTTTACAAGTCACTCAAACAAATAAAGGAATATTCATTTCCAAAACTAAATATATTAAAGAAATGTTAAAGAAAGTGCAAGTGGAAGACAGTAAACCCATGTGCACTCCCATGGTCACAGGATGCAAACTAAGCCTAGATGATGATTCACCAAGAGTAGACCAAACCATGTACATATCAATGGTTGGTAGGCTATTATATGCAACAACAACAAGAACAGATATCTTGCAGGTTGTAGGATTAGTAGGTAGATTTCAATCTGCACCTAAAGAAACTCACATGAAGATAGTAAAAATGATATTCAGATATCTTAAAGGAACCCTTGAGTTTGGTTTATGGTTTCCAAAAACAAAAGATTTTACATTGACTGCATATACTGATGCAGATTGGGATGGTAGTGTAGATGACAAGAAACCTACTAGTGGAGGAGCATTTTACCTGGGAAAATGTCTGGTATCATGGTTAAGTAAAAATAAGAAATCGATATCACTATCTACAACAAAAGCATAGTACAGTGTTGTTGCATCTTGTTGCACACAAGTAATATGGATGAAACATACCTTAGAAGATGTACAAGTTAAATATGATCATTCAATCACTATTAACTGTGACAACACCAGTGCCATAAATATCTCTAAGAATCATGTTATGCATTCTAAAACCAAACATATCCCAATTAAATACCATTTTCTGAGAGATCATGTTTCTAAAAAGGTAGTCAAATTTAAATATATTGATACTAAAGAGAAAATTGTAGACATATTCACAAAACCACTACCAAGAAGTACCTTTGAAAATCTTAGACAACAATTGGGAGAAATTCCCATACCTCATTAAAAACTACAAAATTAGAAGAAGGAACACATGAACATGGGGAGAATCACCTCAGGGGGAGAGAAGAAATACCCCTTCTGTCATTGTTGTCAAAGGGGGAGGATTAGCAGTAAAAACCCAATTAAAATAAGGGTTTCTTACTGTGTTTCCATCAATGCCAAAGGGGGATATTGTTGGAAGATTAGTTTTCATTGATATCAACCATGGAAAAATGTATGCAAAAGAACGTGCACGAGGAAAGAAAGCTCAGGAGAAATAACGTTGCAAAAATTGTGTAGAAGCCAGAGCACAATGTAGACAAAGATCATTTGTAAAGGATCATGGAATCATGACTGTTAGATCAGGAGCGAGACAAGCAAGAGCCGTCAGATCCAATTGAGAAATTTTGGGTATATCCAAAGCCATCAGATTGAACTGATCTATCATCAGTCGTTGATAGAGATCAAGTGGAAGGATTGAAGAGGGCCCGACTTAAATATAGCCAAGGTTCCCTTTGTACAAAGATTCATGACTTTACATTTATTATTATTATTTATTATCACTCTATTATATTATATTATATTATATTATTATTTTAGCTTTGTCCTAAAAAAAGGTAATTAAGGATATAACTGTTGAAATTTTCTTGTCTTTCTTGGGATGGTCACTACTCCCATTCTATCATTTCAGTCTCCATTATTTTCAATTCATCTATCTTATTCAAACTCTCATCAATGAGAAGGATACTATCATTGGCAAGAAATTTCACATACACTCCCTTTCTGTGTATATGTGCAACCCTTATCCATGCCTTATGATGACTAGGATCCTTCCACATATACTCTAGCAGTTTTGCAATATTATGGTGTATGTTGAACTTATCATAGAATTGAGTATGTGACTTAGTAAATTCAATGTCCACATAAAAATTCATAAGGTTAAATACAAGATACTCTTGGGAAAGGTGGTGTCCTTCATGTTGGAAATATAATTGAGAGGGGGGAGGGGGGGTGAATCAATTATATATATATATAAGATTGAAAACTTTTTATGTGATTCTTTATTCTTTCTAGATTATTATTTAATGTGTTGTTGATAACTTAACATGCATAGATATACAATGATCAATCACACAGAATACACAGAGACACTGATTTTCCTGAGGAAACCCATAAAGGGTAAAAACCTCTTCTTCTTGATATGATAAGTAATCTTTGCATTATGTACATTATCATACTTATGAGATCCAACTCATTGTGAGGCTACCACCTCTGTTTTGCAAGCTGCAACTTGCTGAGAGCACCAACTCTCTGAATTCTCTAGCACCTACTAGAAGGAAGCACTAACTCCCTGGTTTCTCTAGCACCCACTAGAAGGAAGCAACAACTCCCCAGGTGTTCCAGCACCAACTTCCAGTCACACATGCACCAACCTGTATAACAGAGAACAACAATTCTCCCTTGCACCACCCTGCCACCCTAGTTTTTCTGGCTGCAACCAGATGGAAGCTACAACTCCCTGTGTTCAAGCACCCACTTGAACCTTTGAGGAAAACAGTCCTCCCTAGCACGTCCCTACCACCCTGATTATAAATCTTTGCTACTAAAACTTATTACAGTGATATAATGTTCATCAATGGATTACCAGTCTCATCATTGTTCTGCTACGCTGCCCTACTCTGCCTACATCAGTGTCTTCCTACTTGCATCCTCTTGAGCTTTCTGATCTTCTGCTCTGTCTCTGCATGCACACCTCGGCTTTCTCTTTCATTGTCTCTGATATTCTTCTATGTTCCTTGCATCTGCTGCACTTTATGCTCTGTGTCTTCTTTCCAGTCTATGTGTTACGCCTATTCTATGTGTTTCAGCTCCTGCCCACAGCATGCTATTTCCCTATGTGTAATTCCTCTCCACAACAACAACCTTCACTTCTTTGTTCTGGGTATATTTATAATGCCAATTCCTCTACCAGATCATACAGCTAACTCTTCATCCCCTTTGGTGGTTACGTTGAGTCTGCTCTTCATCCATGGCCATTATGCTGACGTTCCTTAGCCTCTCTGGCAGTCAAGACTCTTCGTCTTCTCTGGCATTACCGAATCTCATCATCATCAGTGGGTGTTATGTTGAGATTCCTTAGCTTCTCTGGCAGTCGCCATCACTTCGTTCTGGCAGTTACAGCTAGTCAAGTATGGCTTCTTTAGTTGTTGGAGACTTTGAACGGTTGAGTTCTTGCTGGAAGGCGAAACCAGAGATCAACGGTTCATCGTGAACTATCCTCACGTGAACTGACACCAGGCGCAAGATGCCTCTCCAAGTGACCACTAGCTGTCTCTCCTCTTGTTATCTCTATATGATGTCATGTATATCATTTTGTACATCCGAATGTTGCTGCTGCGGATGTTGTTGTCCTACTAGAACACTGCGCAATTGTAGCTCATACTTTTCAAACAACCCTTGGATGTGCCCATAGATTCTCATTGATTTCTATTACTGCAATTTCATTTTTATTCCATGATACCTACTATCCAAGGCTTTTATGACCATATTCAATCACAAGAGAAAAGCGCTATAACCACTCTCATACCTGCTTTTCCTTTTTACAAATAAAGGACCTGTATCAGGTTTCTTAGGAGTATTGATTTCTTCCTTGTTGTATCCAATACCGGATTTGTCATTTGGTGATCTTTGACTATCCAAGATCTTATCCAGGGTCATGGAGCTGTTCAAGAACTTGATTTGGGTGATTGACTTCTCAGCCCTCAAAACTTATGCTTCTATCTTAAGACATGATTCTTCTTCTACTTCTTCTATGGGATAAAATCTAACTGAATATTCTTTTATTGTATTTGAATCTTCTTCTTTACTTGCAGGGGGGGATTCAATATCAACATTATTGTTTGTCCTTATGCTTTTAGCCACCACTTGTCCTGGGTTTACAAACTTTATCTTACAATCTTTGGAATTGACCACCGCTTCATTGCCTCTGTCACACTTTTGACTTGTACTAAGCAAATTATGTTTCAGACCATCTACAAGCAGAACATCCTAGGAATCTCCTTTTCCATTACTCAAACTCACCATCCCTTTGACCTTGGTTTTACCTGGTTCATCATTTTCAAGGATCACATTTCATGTTTTGCTTTTACATGTAGACAAAAGTTTATCCTTATCTTTAGTCATGTGCTTGGAACATCCACTGTCTATATTCCAGGATTCCTTTTGTTGTTGAGTTGAAAGTACTAGACCACATTTTTCACTATATTTCATTTTCCATGTGTTGGCCTTTCTAGCTAAGAGCTTTATCCTTGGATTTGCTTTGTAATTCTTCAGGTGGCAGTTTGTAGCTTTGTGGCCGAAGTTATGATAGTTGTAGCATTCAAGCTCATTGTTCAATAGGTCAAAATGATTGTTGCACCATTGTCTACTCATTGATTGTTTATTATTTATTGACCTCCTCAGTTGCGTGTATTTAAACTTAATTTGACAATTTGCAATCTGTGATGGTTTGTTACTTGGTTGTCTCATTCTTTGTTGTGGCAGATATTTATTCCTTGGAAATCTTAATTGCTCATGTCTAAATCTTAAGGAACAATTTACAGATTTGTGGCCAAAGTTAGAACAGCAGAAACAATATCCATAGAAAAAATCTTTGTACCTTGAAAATGGTTGTCTTCTTTGAGCAGGTCGATTTCTTCCATGTTGATGATTTCCTTGAGAAGGGAGTGTATTATTTATTTGTTCTACAGATTCAGTTCTGGCACCTTTTTCTTTACTCCTCCTGGGCGGATGATTATCTTCCTTTGTTTCTACAGGTTTGTTGTCGTTATTGGTTGTAGATTTGAAAAACTTGATGAAGTCTTTATTTCTTGGCTGACCACTACTTGATCCCTCTTCATAACCCAGACTAGTTTTCAACTTTGGATTCATTTGCTAATTCAGAATGGTGGCTAATCCTTCTGAGGCTTTGATACTTGACAGATTCTTATGATACAAGGCTTGAAACTTCTCCAACTCTTTCTTAGTTTTCACTACTTCTTCTTCTAGAGCTTCACATCTTGCCTTCTTCTCTAATAATTGTTGTTTTAGAATGTCCTCTATTTTCTTTGCCTCTTATAATTCCACTTTTAGTGGGGCAAAGTCTTCATCATGTTTTTTACTGCCTTTCTTGAGCTGTATCAGCAATTGTTTTTGCTTTCTCTTCTTAATTCTGAGTCTGTCAATCTCTTCCAAGGCGTTGATCAGCTCTCCTTCCAAGTCAACCACGACTTCTTCATTATTAACATCACTTTCTGTGCTTTCATTATCATAATCCTCTTTGGCCATAAGCATGAATTCATTTACCTTATCTTCACATGAAGAGTCACTATCGATGTCTTCTGAAGAGTCATCATTGTTTACACATAAACTTTTATTTTTATCAAATCTTTTGGATTTGTACTTCTCTTCACCTTCAAAGTTCTGGTCCTTCTTCTTGTGTGGACACTTATTTGCAAAATGACCTATCTTACCACAGTTGAAACATTTGAAGGGCAACTTACCTTTGTATTTGCCTGATCCTTTCGTCAGTCTTCTCACAAAATTTGCTTCAATGTCATCTATATCAGAGTCTGTGTTTTTATCTGCTTTAAAAGATGCTTCTCTAGTGGTAGATTTATCTTTAATAATCCTCAATTCATAAGAAGTTAGAGTTCCTAGGAGTTGATCAATAGACAGAGTCTTAAGATCATTTAGTTCTTCTATTGCAGAAACTTTTGGATTGAATCTATCATGAAGAGATCTTAATATTTTCTGGATTAGAAAAGAATCAGCTATCGTTTCACCTAGCCCTTTCATAATGTTGACAAGTCCTTCTATACGTAAAAAAGTACTTACTGATAGTTTCATCTTCATCCATATTTAACTGCTCAAACTTCAGTCTGTGAGTCTGAAGTTTTGCGTCTTTCACTTTTTCATCACCTTCATAACTTCTTATCAGCTTGTCCCACATAACTTTTGTTGAATCACAATGCATGACTTTGACAAACTCAACTTCAACAAGTCCACTGAGGATGGCATTCATTGCTTTCGCATTAAAGATAAACTCCAGCTTATCATATTTTGAGGCAAAGACTACAGGCTTCACATATCTCGTTGCAACGACATCCCAAACATCAACACCCAATGACATTAAATGTGTTCTCATCCTTATTTTCCAGAAGGAAAAGTGTGTTCCATCAAGCAAAAGGGGTCTATTAGTTGAACCTCCATCATGACTCGTCCTGTTCAAACTTATGGATCTACCTTTGATCAAAGGCACTAGCTAAGATACCAATTGTTGGAAATATAACTAAGAG
>SNQJ01S0047971.1:0-13309 GCA_010110895.2 Picea sitchensis
CTCCGGGTCTACCTAGATGCTCAGTTGGTTATGTCCCAATTAAATGGAGTTTACCGCATTTATGATCCTTCTTTGCAATGACGTTTCCTTAGGGTACGTCTCTTAGAACGTTACTTTGATTACATTATGTATATCCATGTTCCTAGGAGATTTAATCATATGATAGATACTCTAGCTAATCAAATATTAGATTGGCATGTCGCACATACATATAAAGAGATACACACACATACACATGTACATACATTTGTAAAAAATGTGATCCATAAGACAAATAAGATGTAATATATATCTATATATATATATATATATATATCAAAAATGTGTCATGAGTACATAGGTGGGCGTGCATGCCTCAAAAATAATTTTCAGTATACATCGTTGGGATTATGCCCTCAAAAAATACATGTACAATGGTGCCCTCGGCACATCAAAAGTCTATCCTATCTAAGCTTGGGGACTATTGTCCTTGCCATAATGAATTATGATGTTGTCTAAATGCTAGAAAAGATAGACCCATGTTCGTGGCACCCCCACTACATGAGGCTGCATGGAAGGCAGGATATCCTCGATCTCGACCATGGGTATTGTGCGAGTAAGGGCAGTGAGGTTGCGATCCACTGTTCTCAAAACTCTCTCAGCCTCTCTGGATGGAGGTCCCCCTGCGACTGTTGTTCCGTCGAATTTTTTTGGTCATGCCTCTGGTCGAGGACGTCATCGAGCCCTCGCGAAGTCTGTTGGGTGCACTAGTCCCACATCTATACNATTTTGTTGCATGGCATTTCACACCTCCGGGTCTACCTAGATGCTCAGTTGGTTATGTCCCAATTAAATGGAGTTTACCGCATTTATGATCCTTCTTTGCAATGACGTTTCCTTAGGGTACGTCTCTTAGAACGTTACTTTGACTACATTATGTATATCCATGTTCCTAGGAGATTTAATCATATGATAGATACTCTAGCTAATCAAATATTAGATTGGCATGTCACACATACATATAAAGAGATACACACACATACACATGTACATACATTTGTAAAATATGTGATCCATAAGACAAATAAGATGTAATATATATCTATATCTATATCTATATATATATATACATATCAAAAATGTGTCATGAGTACATAGGTGGGCGTGCATGCCTCAAAAATAATTTTCAGTATACATCGTTGGGATTATGCCCTCAAAAAATACATGTACAATGGTGCCCTCGGCACATCAAAAGTCTAGCCTATCTAAGCTTGGGGCCTATTGTCCCTGCCATAATGAATTACGATGTTGTCTAAATGCTAGAAAAGATAGACCCATGTTCGTGGCACCCCCACTACATGAGGCTGCATGGAAGGCGGGATATCCTCGATCTTGACCATGGGTATTGTGCGAGTAAGGGCAGTGAGGTTGCGATCCACTGGTCTCAAAACTCTCTCAGCCTCTCTGGATGGAGGTCCCCCTGCGACTGTTGTTCCGTCGAATTTTGTTGGTCATGCCTCTGGTCGAGGACGTCATCGAGCCCTCGCGAAGTCTGTTGGGTGCACTAGTCCCACATCTATACATAACAGATACATGAATGTCAATACTCTATACACATATAAAAAATGATATATATATATATATATATATATATTAAAAATTAAATAACATTAAAAACAAGTTACATATCTCTCCTTGTTCATCTCCGGGAGGCATGGGAATGTCTCGATCCCTGGAAAAGTTGATCTTGACGTAGGGCTACTTCTCAATCGTTGGAATCTGTCGTGCCTCACAATACATACGGATGTAGTCCTCGATGTTGAAAGTCCTAGGGGGAAATGTCCACAGATTGATTGGTTCCCCTCTCCTCGAGAAGCCAGTCAGGAAGTAAATATCCTTAATCATCATAATCAATGATTGTCCCTCTAGCATGAATTCATCTGCATCTAGGTGTCAGTAATCAACAAAGGAGTTCAACAATATGGGTTGTGCCCTCATAAAAGGACACTAGAAGAACTTCCATAGCCCGCATTGTTTCAGTGTGGCGATGGCTCCAGGGTCATGTTCGGCCACTATTTCTATATCCTCATGTTCCCTCTCCCTCCAATGGAAATACATCATGTTCCATGGAAAAAATGGAGGAAGTTAGCTCTTTCATTTTATTTTTTCCAAGTGTTTAAGGGTGTATGTGGGTTGTATTATCCATAGTCGCATATGTACGTGGGCAGAGTGTTTTCTTCCTGAGTACATACGCAGTTTGTCCTTGGACATCCCGCATACATGCAGGGCCTCTCCTTTTAGGAGAGCACGCCCCCTCAAAAACAAAATTAAATGCATAAAGGAAGTATTGAATTGCAAGAGGGATGAATTTATACTTACTTGGTCCAAGCAGAAGTTTGTTTCATCCACTCAAGCTCCCAGAATCAACTTCTTTAGCAAAGGGTTTTTTTCTCCTTTTGGGTAATTTTCAAACTGCAATGGTGAAAATGAGCTATCAGCTTCTATTTATAGATATTTTTGGTCTTTTTTGCCACTTTTTGACCCCCTTTGTCGTTTGTCCTAGCTTGATTATCACTTGATTCTGATTCTGAGTTTCTTATTGGATGTTATGGTAAACTTTTTCTTTTGGTTTGGTAACCTTTTGGGGGTGGGTCACTTTTGGTATCCTTTGGTAAAAGTCATTTTTTTCAACCTTCCGCATATAAGTTAGGATTTCACCTCCACTTTCTACATCTCGTTGTGTTTTCCTCTTTTCCATAGAATCAACCCCACCGAAGTGCGATACAAAAGCTTCATTGCTTCTATAGAAGTGTCTTAATTAGGTGGTAGAGCCTACCTATACATGGATTCCCTAGGTATATCTTTGGTTCATTTTGGTGTCCATGCTATCAGTAATTAATATAGGCTCGGGAGTCTGTGTTAGTCCTATCATGATTACGATATTGAGCCTCATTCGTCTGATGCACCATCATTCTTGGCCTCACCCTCGGGACTCCCAAATGAGAATGCTTTGTTGTCTTTCAAGCTCGCTTTACAATTCGAAAGAAACATCCGACGATACTGTATTTATGTTTTTCGATCTTGGCTGGATTAACTGAGAAAAGTAGCCCCCTAGAGTCTTCTTTAAGCCCTTTTCAGACTCTCTAAACATGAAAATATTATGTTCACACTCGCCAAACTCAAATTTGAAGGTGTGTTTGTCTGATGGTAGTTTACCCATTTTTTGGTCCGGACGGTCAATTTCACGATTAAAGATATGCTCTAGGAACTTCAGTTTGCTAGAAGAGTATTCTCAGACATAAATTTAACCAATTTTCGGGACTGAGACACTAAATTTTTGAAAAAAGAACATTCGCCTTGGTTTTGGTTTATCACAATTTTTGGGCCTTGGAGATTACTTACGAAAAAGGAACCCCCATGGAGTCCATAGTTAATATCTTTTCAGACTCCCTAAAATTGAAAAGATCATCGAGTGACCTTGTTCCTTAACACTCAATAAATTGGTCCAGAAGAACATCTACTGGCATGAGTTTAACCCTTTTTCCAGCCTGTAGATTATAGCAGAAAAGCATACACCTCGGGAGATTTGTCTCGCCGGGAGAGTTCTCCTCAGTAAATTTTATACTTTTTGGGGCTAAGGATACTAAACTTAGAAAAAGGAAGTGATTCCAAAGTTAATATCTTTTCGGACTCCTTAAAATTGAAAAGATTGTCGAGTGATATTTTCTTTTTCACACTCGTTAAAATGGTTCTGAATAGACTATTTTCAATGCAAGTTTAGCCCTTTTTTGAACTGGCTAGACTATTTCCGAAAAAGGTACTCCTTGGAGTCTTCTTTTATGTTTTTTCAGACTCTCTAAACATGAAAAAACTATCGAGCTTACCTTATCTCGGCTCATAAAAATTACATTGAAGGGGTCTCATTGTGTCTTTCTTAATCACATTTTGATCTCTGCGTCTTTGGCCTAATGTCGTCTCCATGTTGCTCTCAACTGAACTTTTGAAGCATGTCTTATATGCAAGCCTTGTATCACTTCCTGCCTCTGTGACCTGACACCTTGACCCATGGAGGAATTTTCCTCGAGTGTCCTTTTCCTGCACATGTCTCCTTTCTCTGAGCATTAGTATGTTCCTTGCACTTGGAACTATTATTCTTCCTTGCGACTCTCGTTCCTCCTTTGTAACATAGAATTCTTTTATTATTTTTCAAGCTCTTTAAAACATTGAAAAAGATAAAAAAAAAAAAAATCAAATGTCCTAAAAAAGAGGGAACGGGAAATATGTATTCATTTTTCAGCAGCACAAAGAGTCTCCCTTGGACAAATCACATCCTTTAGTTTGTTCATCAAGCATTGGGATCTAGTATGACCTTAGGAATTTGTTCTCGCTACATAGAATTGTGTCCTCCTTCATTTGGTTACTCTTCCAAACACATGGAGAGTTTGTGTTGCCTCCTGCATCATGAACTTATGTCAATGTCATGTTTCCTGAGTCTAATCATCTTTCATGATTTTTTTCCAAGGGAAGTTTCACCCAACCTGATTCGACCTTTTTGCAGTTTTTATCTTGACCTCATGAGTCGAACATCTCGAGAGTCCAGTCAAGTCCTGATTCAAAATTGACAATGTTCTCTGCCTAATCATTGAGATCCTCATGTATTTTCCCGATGATCCGTTGAATACCTCAAGATAGTGATTTATACACTCCTATTGTACTCCTACCTGAGTTTTGAATATCTTGAATTTGTTGCTTGATCTCTGATGGCCTATCAGGGTTGATTTGAGGGGCTAAATTTCACTTATGGGCTAATTTTCCATGGTTTTTCCAAAAATGAGATTCGCTATTTTAAAAATAATTCGCCCAAATTCTATAGGATAAAATTATTTTACCTTAAAAATCGTCAAAATTTTATAAAAACTATATAAAATACTTAGAAATTTGAATATTTCTAAAAAACTATCGCCAAACATTTATAGTTGACATATGAAGGATTAATAATATTCACCAAGGTTTCTACATTTTAAAATAATTTTCCATCCTTAAAATCATCCTTGATGGCCTTCATCTCCACCCATCGAGCGTCACTAGCTTCTTGAAGATGGATACTGTATTTGTATATCTTTTATTTTGAGATGTAGATCCATTGTGTATTGCTCGTGGCTAGAATTTATATAGTTCTATGACATGGATTTGCAGTGTATTTGATTGGAATCCATGATTTATTTCATCCCGATCATGGGTATGCCTGCCTCGAAGAGACAATTGTTGTTTTGCAGACGACACCTCCCAAACTCTGGTCCCAATCTCACTCAATTTTGTACATTAGTGAATATATTTTAATGTATTTTGACCATCAGTTTCTCTTATGACCTCACACATAAGGGGGCATCTATTATAGCCCTAAATTTCCCTATTCATGCATACTTGGCCTTAGCCCTCTTACTTGCATATTTTTCCAAAGCACTGTTGAGTAGCTCTTCTTAAAAAAACATTTTTTAGAAGATGTATTTTCCCTACACCATTACTGTCTGTGTACATACGCTAGTTACACCATTGCAAATCATGTATATACGCATGTTGAACCATTATATCTTGTGTATACTTGCAAAAGTTGCAAGGAATTCATTGAAATTTACGGGCAATTGGAAGTTTCCCAACTAATCCACCTGCTATAGCCCATCACCCAACCGAATAACCATCCTTTTGTCATATAAAAGGATGTGTTGGGGTCGCATCTCACATATAAGCATAAGAATATCCCCAGGCCATCACCCAAATTCCCTTCTTTTACCCTCCCCCTGGGGTAATAGCATACCAAGTTTTGACTACCCTTAATTTACCTAACATGGTCATTGGTATCCCTATATGGTACCTTGAACCACCTGCTATGGTACCAGGTTTATCCCTTCCACCAGAACCTACAGCCTCATTTCCGCAATTAGGGGCTCACCCAATCACTTACACAACCAGTCCCACAATTGGCGGTATCATCACCACAAGACAAACCACCTATGGAATAGGGGGCACCGCCACAAACCAACGAGGCACATGTAAAAATAAGGAACCCTGCCTCCCTTCCCCACCCCATATACCACCTCCATGTGCCTTGTGCAAAACCGTTGGAAACCCTACCAATCTATGACCCACTTTACCCAAGTTGTGAAATCTCATTCCAACACCCATAGATACACCACTACTACCCACCCCAGTAGCACTACCGACCTCACCAGAACCTTCTACCTCCAAACCTCCCATTTTGAGAACCAGGCATGCTTGCACCATTTTTTCTCAATATCGTCATTATACACACCACTTACCAACCCTCCCTTAGTTTCAGGACACCTTAGTAGTAGTACGCCAAACCACACTAGCTAAGTCATCCCAAAGCATCTCCTTTGTATAACCCATTACTGACATTTTATACATCTCTACATCAATGAACGAGTGCATGTGATTCCCTTTCATGCTATGCTATCATATGAACCATTACACATATCATTCTCCACTCATCATCGAGGGATGCGCATGCTGCAGGCCCTCCCTCTTACCCATTACACCAAATGTACCATCCTCAGTGCACATGACCATAAATGATCATTGTCCAAACAATCAGGACAGGACCAAATCTCATCCTTTAAACCCTCTGACCATCCCATCACAACATGAGGACTTTCCCCCAAACCCCCCCAACTCCCCTGTAACACCGGTTTATGAGGTACCCCCCTCCATACCAAAATACATCCAATTCATATATGGTGATTTGGTTCATGACATCTACTGACAAATCCTCATCACTTCCCATAGGTACATCTAACTTAGGAACCAATAACGACATCCAAACTTTACCAACTATCCCCAAACATATCGACACCCCACCCACAATAGTTACACACTCCTTTTACTCCATGACCTTTCAGTACGATGAAGAAATTTTAGAAGTCTTATGCGCACCTGATTACCCTTGGGATGATTTTCATCATCTATCCTTTTATGGCACATAATTCCTTCCACCCACCCGCAGATGCCCCTAAATGTATCGTCGAAGAAAAATATTTCATCCCTTCTTACCATATAGACTAGTTCAAAAATCCAATTCCCAGCCCAGATGCGTTTGAGGAAGGTAGCATGTCCAATATATCACCTACCATCGAAATCGACATTTCGGTCAAACCCAATGTCGTAGAGGAAATCACACTTGGGGAATTATGCTCCCAAGAGGAAATTCTAGCATAAAAAGCCTTATTTCAAGAATATCGAGATGTGTTTGCTTGGTCATACACTGAAATGCCAGGGTTAGACCCAACCATTGTTGAACATCACATTAATACTTGTCTTGAAATTGTGTCTGTCCACCAAAATCAATACCCCCTTCACCCATCCAAATCCATGGCGATCAAATATGATATCGAAAAACTCCGTACAGTTGGTGTCATATAACCCATTGCATACACATCCTAGGTTTCTAACCCCATCCCGGTCAATAAAAAACAAGGAACCATTCGCATTTGCACCAACTTTTGTGACCTCAGCCAAGATTGTCCCAAAGATAACTTGCCTACCCCTTTTATCGATCAAGTCATCAATGCCTGTACCGGTCACCAAGTGCTCTCCCTCATAGATTAATTTTATAGCTACAATCATATCCACATCCGAAAAAAATATCAATACAAAAATGCCTTTACAACCCCATGGGGCACCTTTTCTTATCGCTTTATTCCCTTCGGCCTCAAAAATGTCGAGGCCACTTTCCAATGTGCAATGACGTATGCCTTCCATGATCTCTCACACAACATCCTTGCCTACTTAGACGACCTCACCACTCAATCCAAGATGCATTTCCAACACATAGAATACCTACAGATCATATTTGAATGTTGGCGAAGGTATAACATACGGCTCAACCCACTAAAATGTGTCTTCTGCATCACTGTAGGCCACTTGTTGGGATTCATAGTATCCCAACAAGGTATCACCTTAGACCCACTCAAATTTCTGGCAATCAATGAGATCTCCCCTCCCAGGAATTTACGCTAGTTGAAAAGCCTCCAAGGAAAAGAAAAATTATTGAAATGTTTCGTAACTAACTACGCCATTCGTGCCCATGGGTTCCTACGCTTGTTCCATTGGGACATCCCATTTCATTAGGACCGTCATGACCAAACCACTTTCGATTTACTAAAGGAGACACTTAACAAAGCCCTTTGATCATTCCCCCAGACTATGATAGGGATTACATACTCTATCTATCCTCCTTTGACGTCTTAGTTTCCAGAGTCCTTATGCAGTTCGACGATGACCAATGCGAACATGTAATATGATACATCAGCACAAAACATCTTTCTTCCACCCCTCAAGTACAATTACGATGAGAATCTATCCCTTCCATTCATTCTCCCAATTCAAAAGTTGTGCCATTATATCTTGTTGCATACCACCAAAGTCATCACCGATTCCAACCCCATGCATTACCTATTAAGTCACTACCAAATCAATGGAAAATTCACTCATTGGATCGTCATCCTTAAAGAATACGACTTAGAGTTTACCACCCCCAAGTGAAAGAAATCCCTCATTCTTGTTGAACTTCTTGTAGACTTACCCTTCAATCCTGTCGACCCCCCGGTCAATGAAAATTTATCGGATGAGCATTTGTTTCTCATCTCCTCCACAGACCCATGGTACAATGATATTTTGGTCTACCTTTGTACTCAAAATTTTGGGCCACAATTATCTCACAACGATCGTCGTCGCATTCGACACCAAGTCTCATGATACCTCCTCATAGGCGACGTCCTCTATCGTAGAGGCATTGACACGCTTCTTCGATGATGCCTCACCCTAGATGAAGTTGAGACAATTATGAATGATTTCCACTGTGGAGCATGCAACGGTCATTTATCCGACATGTCCACTACCAAAAATATCATTCAGTTAGGTTACTATTGTCCCACATTATTTCATGACTGCATCCATGCAGTTAAACGATGTGAAAAATGTCAACTGTATGCCCAAAAGGTTCGGGCACCACCTTCCCTCTCACACCTCGTAATCAAGGCTAGGCCCTTATATAAATGGGGCATCAATTTCATGACATGAAATCCTCCATCCAGTAACGGACACAAGTACATAGTAGTCATTGTTGACTACTTTACCAAATGGGTTGAAGCAATTCCCACATTGAACAATACGGTCGACACCGCGGCACGTGTTTTCTTCAACCATGTCATATCTCGCTTCTGATTCCCCCTACAGTTATTCTTCGACCATGGAAAGCACTTCAAGAATGTAGTCTTCAAAAAAATATCAACCAAATTAGGATTCACCCATGAGTTCTCCTCGCCCTCTTATCCACAGTCTAATGGACAAGTCAAGGTTTTCAATAAAGTGATAAAAACCATGCTCCAATTAACCCTCGTAAAACACAAAACCAATTGGCACCATATTCTTTTTCCAGATTTATGGGCATATCAAATAGTTGTCAAAACAACCATCGATTTCACACCCTTCCACTTGGTCCAGAGCATCAAATATGTCCTCCCCATTGAGTGTGAAATCCCAACATTACACATGGAAATCGAGCTCTTTCCCAATACACCACCCCTAGAGCAACAATTGTTATCTCTTGAATCTCTCGATGAAGATCGATGGGCATCCTTATATAAAAATGGAGAAGCCAAAAAGTAGACCAAAGCCAACTTTGACCGCCAAATTAACCTTCAGTCATTTACCGAAGGTGACCTCATTCACGCCTACGATATCGCTCATGATACTCTTGGCCATGGAAAATTTGAATCCCTGTAGCGGGGACCCTATGTCATCTGCCATTTCCTTAGTAAGGGAACCTACATTTCAAGTCACCCTAGAGACGCTACTCTCAAGGACCCAGTCAATGGGACATACTTGAAGAAGTTTTACCTCTGAGTGTAACCACTTTACCTTATGATTTCTTGTTTTCCTATTGTTTTTTAGTCTTTCTTTACAACAAGCTCTCTCACTATATGAGTCTAATTCAGTACCCTTGTGTCAATAGATGAATTCTTCATCTTCTTACCACATCGGGTATTTAGATGGATCCAGCCACTGGACCAAGAATATTGACTTGTCCATTTGGGCCCTTTACACTCCAGACCATCTATTTCTCCACTCTAGCGGCATATGCCTCGGTCTTGTGACTAATAACCAAGTTGAATACACTGTCATCATTGGCCTTCTATCAGAATCTAGTCACCTTGGTATTCACCACCTTCGTTTACTCTTAGATTCCCATCTCATCGTTCATCATATGAACAATGTGTACAGTGTCTGTGATCCGTATCTTTATCACAAGTACCTGCAAGTCAAACTTCTACTACGAAATTTTGGGTCAATCACATTCACTCGTATATCTAGGAACCACAACCAAATGGAAGATCACATGGATAATAAAGTACTAGATTGGAATTTATCAAACTAACCTACATGTTACATTCATCCATCACATAAAGGAAATATACACAAAAAACAAACACATCTCATCAGATAAAAAACAAGTATGTCCAAAACAGGTCTACTCATATATATAGATCGGTCATAAAAAAAAATACATGTGTTTTTGTAGAAATACATATAAAAAATGCCTTACAACCCTAGTTAGGCCCCCTCATCACCCTTGTCTATACAAAATTAGATTTCAATGACTCCTACAGCAGGTCAGGCCTACATCAAATCTAGATATCACCTAGGGTAACCCAAGCCATGGTACATCATCCCTGGCAAGAGGTGCTCTCCAGGAGTAATATCCATTGTCAGTATCCTCCTTGTCATAGCAACTCTCATGACTATTTCTCATTCTATCATTGATCACCACCGTGATTCCCAACCACTACATAGCTCTAGGACACCCTTTTCCTAGATCCTCACCCATAGGTCCTCTGGAAATCCCTCTAGGACACCCTCAAAGAGCCTTTGTAGCTCCTCCATCTCCTGGACATGAGCTTCAGTCTCTACTCTCCCATGAACACCATCTAGCCCCACCTATGTTTCATGAGCTAGACCAACCCCTGGATCATGATAAATTCGTCATCTCTATACCTGCCTACCCTCAGCGTGGTCATCTTCCAGTCCTTGGGCCGCATCTACCTCGTGACCATTGGGTCCCACGTCTTCATTACACAACCACTACAACTATATCAGTACCATCATTATGCACATATATAGGAAAAATAATCAAAGACAAAAATATAGATGCAGTAATCACTAATACTCACCTCGACCATCCCAATCCTCCCTAGGAGGCAGCCGCATGTTTGGATGTCATCGATAGTCCATCCCGTGATACAAGAAATCCTAGAAGACCTGAGACGTATTCCACTAGACCCTTTCAAACAAAGGGGTAAATTATTGCCCTGTCACACCTCCACCATGTCGGAGCATCAATGTTTCCCACCACATCAACCATGGATCTTACATCGTCGATGGATCCAAAATATCTTGAGGGTGTAACAATACAACCCTCTCAAACATGAATGCATAGAGGACTAATACAAAGGAAAACTCCTCACCCCTGGACACCGCACACCGATCCAACTGAGCCACTAGACATACCCGCATTAATCGGGCCCATGCGAACATACAACCATTCATATCCCACTCAACAAATCCCATCCGCCCGCCTGAAATGCATTGGATCCTCAATGACCCATATATCCACACCACCATCACAAAAAATACCTGGATATCTGAGTTATCAATCAAGTTGATGCAAATGGATCCCCCACTCATCACAACCGCCCATGAGCAGTAGTGACAGACCAATGTCTCCACATGCACCCCTTTCAACATCCTCAGATTCTCTGCCAGTGCCTCCCCCTGGATTGAGAGACTAGAAATAAAATAGGTATCTATATCTGTGGTAATCTACAGATCTCTCCCCCGCACCATGAAACACTGATGGTCAAGCTCCCGCATCTAGACAATGAATTCGAGGAGGGGATCTTGTGTACGGGTCAACACACAATCAAAAAATCATAGTAATCCCTTTTGCGCAAAGTGTTGTTTGATCCAAGTTTTAGTCTCTAATTTTGTCTTGGTTTAGTGAGAAACCCTTATTCTAAACCCTTCTTACCTACACTTCAATTTCTGTTTCCAATTGATTTCGATCTTTGCTTTTAGTGTCTTATGGTTTGCATTTCAGTTTTTGAATAGTTTATTCAAGTTTGAAATTGAAAGACATGGTTTTAAACAAGGTGTCACTTTATATGTCTGTTTGAACTTCATAAATCCAAATTTTTCTAAGTCATTAATAGCGTTATGGGAATAAGGCTATTCCCGTAGCACCAAAATAATCATGCCTTGATACGCGTCTGTCATCCAGATTTTGTTATGATGACATGAATCGTGGTCTGAGAGTTCGCATGTGTCCACAATAGCTTGGAATCATTTACTGATTCAAACCGTTTCATAATCCAATTTCTTTGTACCCACTAAGGTCTCATTTTAAAATCGCCCAATTCTCAATGATCATTATATTATACCTGTCTAATTTTGTTGAATTTAGGCACAGGTATTTGCTCAGACGAATGTTATACACTAACAGATTGCGGGTGGAAAATTTGGAACCCAAGGGTGCTAGTTACAGAAGCCTTGGAGTTGGCTCATGCAATCTTTAAACCCTAACACACAGTCAAACAAGCAACACACAAGACAGTTTTTGTTGAGCATCGAGTCACATGGAAGAAGAGACCATATGTTGTTAGTATTTATGCCAGGTGTCAGAATAATTTCTAGGTATTCAAAAGGGATTGAATTTAAAACTTAGTTCATGCCACGAAGAGAACATCTTTGAGTCTAGGCGATAAGAAAGAAGTGTTTTCAGTCAATTACCAGAGCGTTGTAAGAAGGAAATTCACCAGGGCAGTGGATTTGTTTGGATTGATTTTAAATATTCTGGCAAAGTGCAGGAGCTCCAAGTTCATGGTCGATGAAATCTGAGTTGGTGCAACTGCTCGTAAAATCAATACCTATGTTGAAATAATTGCTAAAGCCTATGCCTGATCGCCCAGGTGCACTTGTACTTGCACTTAACATTTTTACCAAGATTGCCATGAATAGTGAAACAAACAAATTGGCTATCGTTCAACACTATAAACACTTATCTCTCAAGTTGTTGCAGAGTTTAGTACTTCAGATAGTATTGAAAAGTTAGAAATTTATTCCCAGATTTCAAAGGATTTTATCAAATTCAAAGGGAAAAATCCAGAAATGCATGAACAAAGCAAGGTAAAAGAAACTACTTCTCAATTAATTGTTCGAAACATGGTAATATAATTGTTATGGGTTATGGTTTTGGAAG